>JARYHS010005127.1:0-31995 GCA_031002005.1 Vandiemenella viatica
GTATTCAACGCACTATTAATTTTTCATATCTTGCTTTGTTCAAAACATATAAAACAAATGATTTCCGAAAATATACAATTTCATACCTGACATTTAATTCATAGGTATATCTTAATTTCAGTAGAGAACGAACGGGAAGGATGTTCCAAAAACTTAACATATACAGTGACAACTGCATATATATGACATAGTAATTGATAACTAATTTACTGCGACAGAATATCATTAGTGAAAAATTTACCTAGAAAAAGATGATACGTGATTCACAGAATATGCAACAAACATTCACTATAACTGATATCTACAGCGATCACATAGCGAAAACTTAAAAACCATTATGGTTTTGTATAATATGTTTATTCATTCTAATCTCACAATGGTAAAAATGGTAAAAATTAAAGCTGAGGTAATTTTTGTGCTCTCTATTTGGTTGGTAACGATGTGTATATGTTCTTATACTCAAACGATACTATGACTGAAAACTGAAGATTTTTTGCTACTGAAACATTATAGTGATGATAGGCGAGATATTAAAATAGGCTCTGGATGCTTAAACTTTTGTTACTGTGGCAATATGGCGTAGTTGGTACGGGTTTTTCGCACATTAATGCTGCACATTTGTTTTCTCAACCTCTTTATTTTAAAAACGGGTGGAATGCGTGTTTCTATGTAGGTCGTACAGTATTTTCTAACCTAACTCACTTTGTCCCAGATAATTACGTCCCAGAAAGCTCTGAGAATTCAATATCTTATTTTCGAAATCACGCGAATCACTGCTCGTGATATCAGTGGCAGCAAATGGATACGTTATGGAAATGTGAAGACAATAATTAAAAAGGAATTACGTTAATGCAAAAGCTGATGCTATTCCAAAAGCGAAATTACAAGATCTACAGTGTACATTCTTGGATGATCTCCCCGATGCCCTCCTACAACCCCCCCTTTCCCCCCCATCCACAATCCATATATGTCTCCATGTGATTATCATTTTTGTGACCCGTCCCCAAAAAATATTAGGTTATAGTTATTTTAGTAGACAACGATTTGAAGATTTCTTTCGCAGTTGACTTGACATTCGTTAAAATATCGTCTTCTAAATGCAATTAATGAATGGCCAATGAAACGTAAAAAAATTTATACGCAATAACGATGGTTGTGTATAGCAAAATTAGAGTTATAAAAACTAAAAATCTTTTCTAGTAATATGTACGAAACGTTAAAGAAATTGATTTTAATTTAATTTAATTGCGATGGATCACAGGCTCCTGTGGCAATTTCCCTACACCCCCATCTTCCACCTATCCTGCAGCCACCTTCATTTGCCGTCTACAAATTTTAGCTTTAAATTCTTCGAACGTTTTCGGTAAATTATTCATCATTTCCCTTGGTAACTCATTCCAATCCCTGACATCCTTAACTAAAAAAGAGAATCTTCCCACACCCTCGTGCCTGAAATCGAGTGCCAGCTTGTGGTCATGGTCATCTTTTCCCTTCCATGAACTACTTTTCATGCCTACTCCGATATCTTTCCATGCCTCATTGCCAGTATACGCCATGTACACTCCCATGACCACCTCATCCTCCTCCTGTATTGCAATGAATCCCATTTCAGCACCGTCACTGATTGCATTCTGCGATAATTTCCAGAAACAAATCTAGCAGTCCTTTTTTGCACCTTCTCAAACTCCTGTATTTGATACGTAAAATGAGGGTCGCATACTACACTACCATATTCCAGCAATGGTCTGACCAAAGTTTTGTAACCCAACTCCCTCATTTCTCTCGTACATCCCCTCATCACTCTCTCCAATAAGTGCAGAATTTTGAAACCTTTTCCTACCACCTGTCCAATGTGTTCTTCCAGTTAAGCTTGTTATCAAATGTAATGACAATATATTTACATATCATGTTGTAGCTATTTTTAAAATTTATTATCTTCTTGTATCATGTATTCTTAAATCTCGACGAAGAAATTAACTACCAGACATTTGGTAGATCCGAAGATTGCAGGTTTATTTATTTGATAAGGTAGGAAAATTGTTTATAATTACAATACATTTAATAAAGATTAACACTTAAGAAATCACGTCTAAAGCGGATCAACATTTAACTACAATCCACACGCCATGCATCATCAGCGATAATCCTACTATATCTGTACTTCAGAGAGCTTACATAACCAACGTATCCATAGATGTAAATTCTATTACCTTAAATAAAATTACTATAAAGGCATTATGCCTGTTCTGTTACACTCCCACCGATGGAACCAGGCGGAAGTTGGCATTGACAAAGCCCCGACTTCCGTCGCCAGGTAACCCTTAAACTATGATTGACATGATTATATATATCAGACAATATTAAATAACTCATGAAATACAAAAGTTTTGTCTGGCAGCCGCTCGACTATTCTTATGTTAATAACAACAATTTTTTTTAACATTATTGCACAAACCTTGAAGTCACATACAAATGGAGAAAGAAATACAATGGAACATTAAACACAAAAAAAAAAAAACAAAGAAGAAGACAATCAAATACCACTCTTGAACAAAGGTTGATATTGATCTTCGTAGTTTTTTTTTTTTTCTTTGTCCCCCAAATGCACACCTTGCCACAGGGCTACAACGGTTAACACTTCACTTACGAAACACAACATGACATGAGTTATTGTTATTATTTTCTTCCAATTGGTCCTATTACTTTTGCCTATGTCGAATCTTAACTTCTGTTTGTAAGTTAAAAAACAAAATACCACCTTTGGACTCTAATGAGCTCGGAAAAGTGAGAAACGTGGAGGATTTGACTGTGTACAAATGCACTTTAAACCAGTGCTTGACCCCACACACACCCATTCAATTTTACACTTTTATAAGATTTTCGAGAAACCACCTTGAAAACTCCTCTTATTCCATCATTCGGGTACTCTTCTACAACATCCTCTTCTTTCACACCTACTGGCGTTCCCCTCGAATTCCCGGTGTGGTTCTCACACACACTAGTCATTCCCACCAAGGCTGCCCAGCATTCCTTCCTATGTCGCACAGTTCTTGCGTCTCCCCATGATATCACTCTTATCTTTTTATGCTCTGGCACTTCACTCCAATCGAGGTATTTGCATGAGACCGCACACATCATGAAAAAGTCTTTCTGCGTCCCCTTAGCGGCCACATAAGTTTCTTCCCTTAACAATTCTCTATGTACGGCTATCTGCCTATCCACCGACCAATAATGTTGTAGAAACTCCCTCTTGAATTCATTAAATGTGTTACAATTGCCAGCAAACCAGTCGGCCCATCGCCTCGCTCCTCCGGCCAAGTACCAACGAACCATCTCGATCCGCTGTTTTTCAGAAGCAACGGAGAAAGGTGCAAAGTCCTCAAAGTCCCGAATGAATTCAATGGGGTGCATATGCCCATCACCATCAAATTGTTCCCATTCAATTTTCTCTTCGACCCACGCTGCTGTTGAAGTCGAATGATGGCCCCTGACATTGGATACATCCTCCCTTTCTACTGCCGGAACTTTCACTCTAGTAACATCTTCTATCAACGCTGCTGTGGATAATTGGTACTTACCCAAGTTCTGTGAAATCAACTCGACATTTGCGACCACACTGTTTACCTTTTCTTTATCTTCTTTGATGTGTTTCCCCAAAAGGATACAGTGATCCTCTACCGCCTCCAGTCGCCTCCCGTGACTTACATTGACTTCTTCCACGACAACTAACTGTTTACTGAGTACTTCGTTATTCTGTCGTAACAGTATTGTCTCCCTACTCACACTATGCTCTAACCTAGTTAGCCGTTCCGCTAGTCGTTCAGCTTGTTCCTTACAATCAACATTATGTTGTCTTAATTCTAATTTGGACATTCTCTAATTGTCGGACATTGTCTCCTAGCAACGTATTTAAATTCCCCACTGTACTCTCAAGTGATTGCAATCGACCCCCAAGCTCAGCCTTCAAATTACTTTCTACTGATTTTAAATCAGCCCTCAAGTTGTAATTCATTGACTGCATACTATTTTGAAACGATTGCAACTGTACCAAGATAGCACGAACTGACCCATCTGTGAACTCAGGACCTGAGTCATTCAAGGACTCACTTCCTATTGCTGCCATCCCCTCCACCATTTCACTCTCTTCTGTAGCCATGTTGTCAACACTCTCAATACAATCGCACAATATTTTGATTGCAAAGAAAAATATCCACCGAACCAGCAAGCAAACAAAAAATTAAAATTAAAACAGATAAATTCTGCTCCAACACTAATCACAGTTATTGTTAAACAAGGTGTACGCTATTGCATGCAATGAAATGCAAACAAGGTAACAACTATTAATTAATAAAATTCCCCAGGAAAGTTGAAACTAATTTTTTTTTTTCAATATTAACTCAAACTGACTTTTACTCGGGAAGAAAATAATTTAATTTTTTTTTCTTTATGAAAATTAATTTTTTTTTCAATGCAAATGATCATATGAAAATTCTCTCATGTCAGCTTGTGTTTCTTACAAAGATAAAAAAATTGGCACTTTCCTTTTGAAGAGAAGAACTGCTAGCTTCTAGGACTGCGTCCCGCTCTGCAATGCCGCCCCTTACAGTCTCCCGTAAATGAAGTTGGTTCTCCGCGTCGGTCGTATCGCTCCCGCTGCTGGTGTTACCTATGCGCCGTCTCGATAATACTGAGCGGATCGGCTCTCCTCGGGAATCGTCGGCTCAATTCGGTTGTCGCGTTCCGGTGGTAATGGCTGCTCGCTTGTTAATTATTGTTACTTTATGTAATTCACTTTTCCTACCTTTTGTTTCAGTGTTTGTCCGTGGTTAATTATGCTTTTAATTAATCCCACTTCAAAACACACTGTCCTGTCGCGGTATTGCCATGTAGCTATTTTTAAAATTTATTATCTTCTTGTATCATGTATTCTTAAATCTCGACGAAGAAATTAACTACCAGACATTTGGTAGATCGAAGATTGCAGGTTTATTACTTGATAAGGTAGGAAAATTGTTTATAATTACAATACATTTAATAAAGATTAACACTTAAGAAATCACGTCTAAAGCGGATCAACATTTTAACTACAATCAACACGCCATGCATCATCAGCGATAATCCTACTATATCTGTACTTCAGAGAGCTTACATAACCAACGTATCCATAGATGTAAATTCTATTACCTTAAATAAAATTATACTATAAAGGCATTATGCCTGTTCTGTTCAGCAAGCAAATCTTTCCCCACCTTCTATTCATAATTAACCTTTTGTTTTTTATTTGTGTATCTAATAAGCTGACTCTTCTTTGCATTTATCTTCATCCCATGTTTACCAACCCAACTCGATATCCTGTCATTGCAGTATTAATCTCAAAACAGAAACAAAAAACACTATAACATTTGAAGTAATTGAATTAAAATAATGAAAACTATTTGAGAAGTGTAGAGGAGTTGCAACTTTTGGATCCTGTATTTATATTTTCGTTAACTGTATAAAATTTGTTGTTAAATAATAATTGCTAAGTCATACCGCATGTCAGATATAATGCCGGTAAAGAATATCCATTACATAGATGTATGTAATATTAAAAATTTGCGGAAACGTAGACTGAGCTCATTAAATAATGATCTTTAAAGGCTAAGTATTAACATTGATATGCACTAATGCTTTCATTCTTAAAACTGAATTCTGATTAATTGATAAAATAAACTACTGCGTTCCTGACGATTACCTGTTCACGAATGAAATAATTCATTTATTCCGTCACTTTTTTCAATATTAGGTAAAGAACGAGTTTTTAAACAAAAACAGAGATACGTCTATCCAAATCTTTCACTTTCCACAACTGTAGAGATTACAGTGTTTATATTTCCTACCAAGATAACAACTACTTCATGTAAGATCACAAGACTCCCTGATCTTCACAAAACACCTAAGAATATAACTGAGATTATAACCCCGATTGAATCACATACACAAAATCGCAGGGTCATCTTTTTACCAAGCCGCAAACCATAGTGCTAAGAAACACATTAATTTACATATTCATGAAACAACAAAACTATTGTTCGGCTTACAGTGCAGCGTCCAGAGTAGATAGCCCCAAATAAAACTGTATACCAATACCAGTGTGTTAAAAGCTTTGCCCGGATTACGGGAACCATTGTAACATCGATTCTACATATAAAGAAAATAATTGGATACATAATCATAGAAATTAGAGCAGTGAGAATTATTTTTGGGGATTTAGGGCTTGTCAAAAGCATGTTCATTATTGCCACATACAGCAATGAGAAACAATACTGGTATAAAGTTAGGTCACGAGCAGTCACAATACTTAATTTCTCTCTTCGTAGGTAAAAAATTAAGTTGCTTAATTCTTTCTATTTAACTTTAATCATAGTTTTTTTAATTATTGTAAATAATATTGTATTTAAAAGTTTCTTGTAATTAGAACATGTTATAACAATGACAACACAAGGCCGACAAAACTTTTTTTAATAAAACCATGCCTTTGGTTGTTCTCAAACCATCGCTCCTTTTAACATGAGGTCCGTTAGACTAGGGAAAAGTATATCGATAACTTTTTATAAAATAATCCATTTTTATCGTTTGTATAGTTATTCTATATATTTCAAAAATCAATATTTTCTTTGAAGTATCAATTTTAAGTGCCAATTCGATATTTTTTTGTACGAATGCAATTAAGTACCCAATTCAATATGTTACATGTATATTGCATATATATATACGTATGTATGTGATTTTTCTGAAATCGTCTTAAAACAGTGAATTCGTCTTAATTTAACAGCTTCTCAACAAAGATTAAGTGATTAAAAAAGCTGTCAAGTTGTAAGAAATTTAATAATGTAATTTTTGTCAACATATTTGAATGTTAACGGATATGTTATTTTTATAATTGAAGAATATTGATGAAGCATCCGCGTTGTGAGTTTGAGGTTTGAAGTAAATTAACAGGTTCTGTTTTCAATTTGGTTTTACATTGACGAATAACAGTTGATACTTTGACAAAATATCTCATAGGCCAAGCCTCTTCTGTGTCGTCCGAAAAGAGTGGCTTCTACAGTTAACTTGGCGGCGCTGTACAACTGGAGTAGATTGACGGGGGAACAAATAAAACAGAAAGTTCTTTTGAAGTCTATATCAGTATCAGACGGATACTGGTTTGATAGATTGTAAAAAAAGATAAATTAATAAAATTTTATATAATTTATGAATGTGTCTTTATTTTTCTCAAATATTTTGATTAATTTTGGGAATATTTTCAGATAATTACTGGCTTTAGACAAAAATTAATATATCGATATTTTTACTCTGTATATGTATGTATCAATACTGGTTGTAAATATTGATACAACATTTATCTATATTTTTGATTTTCCCCTGCCTGAAGCCAGAACTCCTGTATATACTCAGCAATGAGAGGCAGTGAAAATTTGTTCTTCCAGATGACTACTGGTATTACTTCTTGAAATATTACTGCTCAAGAGAATAAAACAAATACAAGTAATCGTCGCAGAGCAGAGAGAAAAAACATTAGTTTAATTTAAAAGTGTTTGCCCAGCCGGAGTGCCGTACACAATCTTAAGACTTGATACCGTGAATTCCTTCTCAGGGCTGCGAGCTAGACAACCCCTGACCTCAGGCAAGTTTGTTTCAAAGGGGGCAAGCAAACTTCCCAAAGAGGATCAAAGTTTAAGCCGATTCGTGAACCGAAAGTAGATTTGCTGTCGTGTTGGTGTCGCCTCCTGTTTCGTCCGCAGAAATGCAATTGAAGTTCACTGATGTGCACTGTTGCGCAGAGTGTATGCGCTGTAATTCCGCCGGCTGCAAAAGTTTGTCTGGGTTTCCGACACGGCGGAGCGACGAAGATGGTAAAAGCTATTACGTCCCACGGTTTTCACTTTGAGAAACCTCCAAGTTGCGTTGGGAGAGGAAATGAGCATTTGTCGAAGAGTGTAAATAATGTTGATTTCTCTTGTTACTGATTCAACAGTGAACTCTATTCCCTGAGGAATATGACACCCGACAGCATTCCTAGATTATCACGTCTTTGGTCTGGAACCAACACAAATTGTCAGAAATAGAAGTTATTTATATGATTATAAATCAGACTTCACCCCTAAATGAATTTGGACACAGTTACTGTGTTTATTTTTATTAATTAGTTATTAGAATAAGTATGAAGCAATGAAATGCTAATATAATTACATACATAATACTTATTACCATTTTTTTGCGTTTTATCGTATACTTAAACAGTTATGAGTATAAAGGAGTCAAATTGAATCCTTGTATGACGTTATTATTTTTACTATTTAACTAAGCGATTTGAGGAAATTATTATCACACCATAAAATATCTCCTATCTATGTAACCTTAATGTTATAAGCTTTTAGAATTTGTGTAATCGTAAGTTTTTCCTGCGGATCTGTTGCTTGAAGATTTCTCGCGCCCTTGACTGCGCTCCTCACGCCGACCAGTGGACGCTACCTGAAGATGATGGCATGTTACGCCATCGAAAATTGGTACATCTGCGATCAATTGACTCGGCTGCACGCTTGAGAAATCTTCAAGCATTTTAGAAATTGTTTATTGTGAAACAAAAGATCGCATCTTCTTAATATGTTATCTAATAATTTTGTTGCTGTCTGAAGCATAAAATCTAAATCTAAAATATAATAATGAATGCCACAGACAAAAATCATTAAATAATTAAGAAATATATGCCATCGCTTGCTGTTATTTTTGTAATACAAAAAATGGTGACTTCTTTCCAGTATTTCAAGTGACAAGGAATTCCTCTAATGAAATATGTCAAATCAGTGTTTGAAGATGTATGTTGTGCACCAGTTTATTTATTTATACGTTGTCATTAAAATGTACGTCCTCAGTTATATTACAACAACGCTACTCAGATATTTTTCAGTGTGATCATAATTACCTTAACATTTTCCATTGCATAAAGCAAAAAACGGTATACTGATTGTAACAAAATTTCGTAATATGCCGTAGTGTATTACCAAAATTTTTTTATCATTTGTAGAATTGTGCTTATATTTTATTTAGATCTCTCATAGATAAATTGAATATGCTCTGTAGGGCCTACTTATTTTGTTAGTAACAATCATTTCATTGTTTTAGGATGCAAAGGACCTATCAAATACTTCTTTTCTTATGTCTACCTGTGTGGTTCCTTATATCGCCATAGTAGCCTACTTTAACTGCATGAGTACTTCTAAAGATTCGTTTTATATGCAATCCATATTTTCTTACTTAAAACTCTGACTGTGGTGGTAAATATCTATGGCGCTCATCCAACAGCCAAATGCTACGTCATTAGGTAGCGTCAATAAACTACGTAGCTCCATTTTTGCCTCCGCTGTACCCCTCTTCCCCCCCCCCCCCATATAGCCTGACGTGGCTTTTGCCTATACCATCCCCCCCCCCTCCACCCCGCGTGGCACATAACTTTTTCCCCTATTGATTCCATGAGATATTTTGTACTGTTTTCTCTTGTCAGACTATCGTAAATTGCATACGGAGATAGTTAATTAACCGAAATTAATATTCACTTGAGGTTGTGTGGCCTGTACCTTATTTAACTATGGCAAATAATGTGAATGAAAAGCTACATGGCTTGTATCGGAATCCCCTCCCCCACCCCCGCCCCTCACGTAGCTCAGCGCAGCTTTCTACCCAATCCCCCCCCCCCCGCCAACCTAACCAAGTATTTTATGGACGCTCCCTTAACGGTATGAGCCAGCACTCGTAACAAGCAAGGTGTTCTCGTATTGATGCTAGCCGCGCTGCCTGTAATGTCTTCAAGCTTTCATTAAGCCGCAGCTCATATCGTTTTAAGATTTATTTGGATGGTTATTAGTATGAGAGGCACTTAAGCGTTGTAATCTCTCAGTTACACAGGGAAGTTGGTATATTTTCCGTACAAGCCGCTTACTTATAGCGTCTCCTTATTCGGAAACTCTTGACAAACACAGAAGGTATTTATGTCACAAAAATGTGCCCTACGTATTATTTGCGGGAAAGGTTCACGTACATTGTGGAGAAATCTGTTTAGGTACACTCAAAATACCAGCGTAACAGTAATACTCATCACTGATTTTTTATTAGAAAATTTTGACCACTTCAGTCTCAAATCAGTGACACATTTACAATATTAGGAAAAAATTTAAAGCATACAAGAATCACATGTCATCATAAATTTTGCAGAAATGGATTACATTTTCTCTAGCCTCTTTAATTCAAGTCCTACAACAACAAATAAAATGTGCATGCAAAATTCTAACAGCTTTAAATCCAAACTGAAAGAGTTTATGCTTCGAAACACATTTTCCTCTGTGGAAGACTTTTCTTCAAGCAACTTGATAACTAAAGGTGGCTGAGAAATTACTTTATGTTTTCAGGAAAAAGAACGGTGCCAAAGTAATTCAGTTTCTGAGATGGTGTATGTCTTTTTTTGGAGACTGCTTACAGCTGTAACGATTAATAAGAGTCTGTGACTACTGAATTCATCGATAGTAAACAACACGGGATTTTACGTATTTTTAGTTACCATTGAAACGATCATAATTATGGGATGCGAAGTAACTAACCGGCAATAAGTTGTTGTAAATATTATTGGTTTGCTGATATGGGATTAAATCAAACATATTTAACATAATCTAATAAAAAACCGAATTTTGCTGTTAATTTTACTTAAAATATTTTATTGTTTGTTATTCGTACTGGCAAATTTAATTATGCCAGCAGAACATTAATATTCAACGCTCACACTGGTTCCTAGAGGCAGGTAAGACCAATCAGATTTCGGTTTTCTGTGATTTCTTGAGATCACTCTATGCGAATGCTAGCATGGTTTCTACAATAGGCTATGATTTAATTTACTCCTGTTCATCGTCCCCTTTTCTGTCCCGTCTCTAAATGACCTTACAGTCCAAATAATTAGTTCTATGGATTTCTTTGGGTTTTACCGTTTGTAGACGTCATTAGAACCGGAACAGTATGAGTGGCAAGGAACGTAAAGAAATTCACCCATGGAGTGATTTCGAAAAACCACTGAAATCCAAAATTAAGATAGTCGGATGGGGATTTGAACCCGCATCAACCCGGGCGCCAGACCCGAACGTTACCCTTCACCCACAAGGATTGGCTTATTATTATAATTATTAAACTCTATATGATTTTGTCTTCAAGAGTAAAAATGTTTCGTCAATGCAATTGTAAATAATCTTTTCAGACAGGTGTTGTATAGAGATGCCTTATGTCGTGAAAACTCTGAACATTAATAATACCAGTTTTCTATTGTGTTGCTGCAAATGTCCTGGGAATTGGATACAAAGATAAACAAAGCAATAAACTATAAATAAGCAGTGATAAAAGACATAAATTCATGTAGTCAGTTATTGTAAAGTTATTAAGAAGGGGGAAATTAAATGTCATGTGAATAAAATATTATAAAAATTTATAATCTGTCTGCAGTTTAAAAATCTGTAACATTTGTGGAAATACTGATGCAGCCAAACAAGAATTGTAAAACCATATTACGATAAAATTACAGCGGATGAATGTGAAATACTTGTTTTTTTTTGCCAGATCTAAAACACTTGAGAATCTTTCACTCCCCATTTCATGGAAAGTTGTAAAGAATTCAATATTTCCCAGTGGCTGCATTCGGAGAAAGTGTCTAAAACTTAGATAGTTGGAAAGGAAAGAGAAATTCGTCGTTTCCAACACCTGTTGCAACGGTACTCAACACCCGTTCCTCGTCTGCTAGAACATTCAACTAAATTGTCCGTAATTCACTGCTGTTACATTTGATTTCTTCGTAAACTTGGGGGATTATCTTCAACTCTCCCTTGATGGAGGCTCTTCACTTATTCATGACTTGTTAGATTAACCCTAAAGCAAAGAGTTTGTAGTAACAGAATGCACAATACTTCAACCGTAGTGATCACCATAACCATTTTTGCGGCAGGCTGGCGTTTTCGTTTGACCTAAGGGATTAGTAGTTTTCCACAAATCAACAACTGTTTTTCGGCAGAAGAATTAATTGTATCAGGTTTGTAGGGACGGTGACACAGAACGAACTTTTACGTAGGCAGTTGTTATAAGTACCGATATTCCGCAAACACACACACACACGCACTCACACATAAAAGAAGAAAGTATTATGACTGTGTGCTTAGCATATTTTCTTTCCACTTCCAATTATTAAAAAGAGGGAAAATATTTTAAGTATTTCAGCTTAATGTAATGCAGCGCTATAGCGGTATATTTGTTTGGATTGTAACAGACATTCATATTTATTGAAACACTACGTATTTTTTATATAGGCAGTTAATATAACTATTTTCCACAAACACTAAAAATAATGATAAAAAAAAATATACACAATTTATCCACCTATATTATTTACTGTTACATAACGTAAGAATAATATTAACAACACTAGCCACCTGACTAATTTTCTGTCCAGTTTCCAAACTCATATAAGCGTGGCATGAACCTTTTCTGTAAAGTAACAGAGATCATTAAAAATTAATTACTTCATAATGCACTGATCTCTACAATGTTGACTACGCACTTTAAGGCACCTCTATACAAAATGGAGTTCCATTATCAGTCTCGACCCTGACATATTGGCAATATTGATTTTAATTTCATGCTGTATTCTGTAATAAATAAATAAATATAGAAACGGTTCCCACCTTCTGATTCAAAAATTATAAATGTACAAGCAAATTAGCGCTTTTTATGCAGAGTATAACTAACATAATAACCAGACAATTCGTAAGACGTATAAACCCCCATTAATTGACTAGTGAGTGGAGAGGTTAAGCGATGAACACTGAGCGTTAGCATTAGTTTAATACGATGTAACACAAAAAAAAATTTAGTGATTAATTATATACGAATTTACTTGAGTTTTGCTATCATTATAATGCGACGTCATTTCCTAGATCATTGGAGAGAGAAAACCTAATTACATGTGGAAAGTCATTTCTGTTCCCCTGTCTGGAAGTAATGTTAGTTATCTTCTGCTAAGGAAGCGTTAATTTGCTTGTGTATTTGTAATTTTTTAGACAGAAGGTTGGAACCGATTCTTTTTTTAGATTTCCTAGCGTTCAGCAAACTGGATAATGTAATACCCGCTTTAGCTTGGTATTGGAAGTAAGATCCTTCCTCACTACCTAATTTTACCCTGTAATCCAACCAAATAAAGGGAATCCGAACCACGGAAGCCATCTGGCGCACTTCAAATTAAAAATCAAGCTGTTTCAGAGGTGAAGGACGTATTGAGGGTCTTTGAAAATCCCTGCCCATACAGTTGCTTTTTTCTTCTTTTTCCTTTATTTTTTTACTCTTTTTTCCTTGTGAGGTCATTAAAGGCTTGATGGAACTGGGACAAGTAACGGGAAGTAATTTAGTCATGGAACGCCCGAACGGGGATTCGCACCGGCGTCTTCCCGAATGCGAGGCCAGAGCGTTAACAGCTCACCCACCACGCTCGGTGCCCATACAGGAATTCGAACCTGAGACCGTTTGATCTTCAGGCAGACTCCTTAACAACTGAGCTCAGTTATTGTCTATATACATAAGATTTACTGCTTATTACTGATCGGCTCATTAGTCAATGACAATCTTCTCACTATTGCTGAGGAAGGAAGTGTTAAAAAAAAAATCACCAAGCAATGTAGATGATTTTAAGACATACCTTGCTTAGGAGCAAGTAAATCTAAATGGACAATATTTTACATTACTGTCATTGAAATTTTTACATTAATTAGTATTTTTTGGAGTCGGTGCCAGCGAAAGCAAAAAAAAAAAGATAAAAACCATAATGAATAACAATAATTCATAAAAAAATCATGTTACTGCTTACCTACAATTAATGCTAGAAACATGTTTCAACAAGACTGAAACATACAGATGATACGGCGATATTATACTAACTGTAAATCGTTTACTGCATGATGCAGCCTACCAACTGACACTGTAGTGCCAGAGATATGCCTGGATGACCAATAAGGCCGAGTCACAGATTAAAATACTGTTAATTTGTTTCCCTAAGCTGTCTCCCGCAATAACACTATCTGCCTCACGACGTGCTGTAAAATATTGGAATTTTTTTTCGTACTCCCCGTTTCGCCTCTAAAACCAAAAGAAGTTCGGCAATTCGATCTTCGCGATGTGACAGCTGGCACCGACTCCAAAAATAACTAATTAATGTAAAAATTTCAATGACAGTAATGTAAAATATTGTCCATTTAGATTTACTTCCTCCTAAGCAAGGTATAAAGTTATTTTAAATTTTTTAGTGCTTTTTTGAAGGCGGTTTTTATGTTTTTTCAAACAATTATTTTATAAGACAAAATTTTCTTGTTCATTGAAATAATTCACATTAACAACCTTTTCATACTTGTCTTAAATATTGCTCTGATAACGCTTTCGTTCTTATCCCATCGAATAATTGTGGTGTAGCTGAGTTTTCGGATATTTGCCAGGACTGGTTCCCTGCCGAACGACACAGTTTAGATTGCGAAGCCGTTGATACTCGTGTTTGTGGGAGCGACAAAGCCTGCCGCTAACAGGATTGCGTGAGCGAGGATCAGGCGGCTGCAAATGTCCGCGAGAGAACATGGAAACGCTATCAGGGCGACATCCAGAGAGCCTGCAACGACAAGCCTTGTCATATCGGTGACTAAGTGGCGCACCAGGAGACCACGTCTCGAAGGACAGATAACAACAAGAATATCGTGACCACCTCCCTCCATTTTATATTATTTTGTTTTAATGATTTCCGGCCACTAAAAGGTAACAATTTAGATTTTAGCGCTTTTACATAGCTTTGCTTTTCGGCTTCTTCGGATGTGTTTGGATCAGCGTGTGTCTAATGTTTCTTAAAACTGTAACTTGTGCAGTAATGATGCTGTATTTTTAAAAACAATTCTTAATCAGAGGCATATTCTCATGTTTCCGTGGGCTGTTGCATCTGATTAAATTTTTATCGCTAAACGCTTAAAAAGAATTTAACTGTGTTTGATGTTAGGTTTCGCTGTTAATATAACAGAGATTTTCACTAGTTTAGAGCGAAAATTGGTTGTGCTGTCATGTCATAGATGATAGTTTGTCTGAAATCTCTTTTGTAGTGTTTCTACGAGTAAGTATGAAGAACATGTAATAACCGTAAACGACAAACACGTTGCTCTTAATTCTACCAACTTCGTATAATACTGTTAAATCACACATTTAAATATTCAACCATATACTAGGTTGTAGGCATCTTGCTTACTATCGCGAAAACATAAATTCTAACATTCATCTCTTACTGTATGACAGAGTAAAGGGACCTGCGTTGCTTCTTTTGGTGAAAACTGTTGAAGTATTTTTTCCCTTGCACAAATACACAATTGAGCCAGCTCTGTTATATTTATACGTTTTTGATATAAGTAGAATTCATTCTTACTGTTATACGATGATTTCTTAATGTGTAGTCGGTTGGTCATTATCTGTTACTTAGTGACTGTCTCGTCTTCAATATAAAATTCTTATAATTAAAATTGATTACAAGCATTTTAAATAGTTTCGCCAACAAATTTGGATCAATAATCTTGAAACAGATTTGTTGGATGCCAATAAATAAGAAATACTTACAAGTCACTAAACAGCAGCAATCTAATATAAAACTCATATTCCAATATCCCATTCTGCAAGAGAAATTATGGTGAGAGAATAGTGGTGAGATCACAAACGTTACAAAACTTCATTTACCATGTAAATAATGGTTTTACGTAATTTGAGAACACTATCACACAAACACTACTGTGTTTTAAGACCATCATTATGGTTATGTGGAAAGGTGGATGTTTAACTTCTGAATTAACTTCGACTGAATTAAAACAACACCGACAGCGCCTAGTACGGAAGAGCAGGGCCAAGTTGCCACAGAGGTTTCTGAGTACAAGAAATGGTGTAATTGCGCGGGTAGAATCATGACTGGTTCCACTCAATGCCCTTAGTTACCTGATCTGGTTAGCGTGTCATTTCTAGAAGATATTTGAATACTTTTAGTTTTTTATCAGCCTGATGTTTCGTGAGGGCTCTCTTTACATTTATATTATTAAGGTATCAGGAAACTTACCGCTTCTGAGCGAAATTGCTCCGCAAGACTGCTGTATTGGCTACAAATTCTCAGTTTGACGATCGCATTGTTTCGTCTCATTGGTAAGGTAGAACCAGTGGCGTAGCTAGGTCAACAAGGGCCCCGGTGCAAAAAATTTATTTTAGTCCCTCAGGCCAGACGGGCGACCTTTTTTTTTGCTTTGTGTGCTGGTAGGGGCCCCCTGAACTGAGGATGGGGGCCTTGAATTGTTCTTTAGGGGCCCCTGAGCAGTGGTTGGGGCCCCCCTGAGCAGCGAGGGCCCTTAGTGAGGGGCTCCTGTGTTCTCAGGGGCCCCTTAGACGACGGTAGAGCTAAAAAAAAAGGTCACCACTTTGCCGTGAAGGCTCGTGGGCTGTCTAAGCTGCGCTTGAGGGCCCCTAGAGGTGCGCTTAGGGGCCCCTTGAGGTATGCTTGGGGGCCCCCTGAGCGTGAGGGCCCCGGTGCACTGCACCGCCTAGCCCCATAGTAGCTACGCCCCTGGGTAGAACTACCTTTCTGCAACGGCGTTTATACGGGAAAAGTGGCCAAGTTACTCGTGGTGGTGACTACTTTGCACGCCGAAATACAGCTCTGTGTGTTCCTTTCGGATTATTAACATTCCCGACGTCCAATGCTTCGAATCGATGGTCTTTCAACATTTTAATCTGAAGTAAGTATATTAATTATAATAAAAACATTTAAATTATTTCTATTTGAAGATAGCTTTATTAAAAAAATTGTGTAATGGTGGTATTTTTATGTCAGTGAGCCCAAAGGACATTGTTCCAGTGCCTTGTGCAACAACAACAGGTAAACGCAAAAGCAACGGCAAAAGAAGGTTCTTTGCAGGAGGTGATATCAAGTGCATATAAAAATGAACTTGAAGCTGTAAAAGTTAGAAAAAATGACAAATAGTAGGAAACCAATTCTTGAATAAAACCACCAAACGTAGAAAATCTAAGCCAAGAAGAGTTATTTGACGATCACGATCAAAAAGACACTGTGCCTGAACTGCAACAAAAACTTTCAGCTTGAAGATCACAAGAACGATGGATGTAATGCCATGTGTTCCTCTCGTTCTCACGAACTCTGTGCCGTAGTTGAAGAAAATAGCTTTTTTCGTTTGCAAAAATTGTAATTAATCTTAATTTACTTTTATCCTGTTATAACTTCTATGATTTCCGATTATATAATTTTTATATAAATAAAGTACATTGTTTTGCAAATTTAGAGCGTTTTTAATTAGTCACTCCTGACATGGTCGAGCAAAGTGACCACTTGGTTGCTTTTTGAAAAATTATTTATTTTAGGCACTAAATTTAATTCAAACGTACTTAAAAAATTGTAGAGCGTCCTAGGATAGTTGAAGGACGTAACCACTAATTTTTATGACTGTTGGTATACCGTAGGCCTACTTAAAACATCATCAAACTTCAGCGTGACCACTTTGTCGGTCTCTCCCCGCGGGAAACTGATCAAGTTTCAGGAGATGACCCACATATGGAGAAGCGTGGATTTCATGGCGAGGAGAAGAGCAGTTTAATTCCAAATTATCGTTTATGGGAGGTAACGATTAAATGATAGTATAATGCTGGAAGGAATTAGGTCATGACCTTTTGATGAAAGCATCCAATCATTCCTCTAGAGAAACTATAGAACCTGAAATCTGGATATCCGAACAGGGATTCGAACCTGTTTCCTTCCGAGAGAGAGGTCGAAGAGTTGCCGCTCATTCACCACACTCAGTTGGAGCCCTATTCCCGTTTCTCCGCTATGTTCCGGTAAACACACTCTGGTTCGTAAACGAGATAACTTTCAAAATTCAAATTTCACACAGAAAATTTTGCATAAAATTTTGTTATTTTTCCCCTCTCTAAAGACCTCGCTGTTAAGAGACGTTAAGCAGTTTTAAAAAAATGCAAATTTTTTATGTCAGTTAATTTGAAATAAACAGGATCATTTTTTTTCCCTATCTTGTTGGGTATCGATTTTTATAGCTGATGAAGAAGAGGAATAATATATTTATACAATTCTTTTTTTATTTTACTTTAAATGAAGATGTGAGTTAAAGTTACCAATTCTGTACCATTATAATTACGGAGTCTTTCTTTAGGAACTTCAAATGTGTACCTAATGTCCACCGTATCTCGCGTTTAAACTAATAGTACTAAGAACACTTTTGCTAAGTTGAGAAGAAAATAAGCAATCGTTTTTATGTTGAGGTTTACTTGCGATGTATAAATATAATTTTATTTTAAAATTTAGAGCATGTTCCATTCCGAAGTACAAATAAATTTTAATAGAACTGAATGATAGCATTAACAAATAGAAAATACTTTCACTGTAATAGTTTATGTGTTTATTTCTAAAGGCTGTGATTAGTAAAGTTACCAAAAACAACAGGAAAAATGAATTACTACTTTCACACTTTTCACTCAACTGATCAATATAAAAAAGTGTGTTATGCCTAGTGAAAATAAGATTTTTTTTCAAAATTTAAGTATTTAACATTGTTAAAATTTACCTAATTAAATTATTACGAACGAAGCAAGTAAAATGGTTAACAAAATACAGATATTTGTATTCAGAGGAAATAAAAAAATATTAATGTATAGAAATGTAGAAGGCTATTCCCAGATTCGAAACGTAAATTGCTTTTAAACGCTTGGCTGTGTTATGCGTATTCGTTATTGGCTCCGGACTAAATCTCCCCACAACATATGCACCCAGGCTAAAATTATTTACACATCAGATAACGAGTGAGAGGAAAAATCCTGGTGTATGGCGCCGCTGAAAATACAGTTCAGTTTTCACAAGCTTTGTTGAGGTTTTTGCTGTACGTATTTATTCGTTTATTGATATAGTTTGCAATTAGCTTTTGCCTTGCGGCCGTAGAATATTTACACAAATAAGCCGGACAGTGTTTTGCAAGCAATTCTTTTTTTTTTAAATGAGTCGATAAACAGAATAAATTACAACTGATACCGAGTGTAAAACGTCGAAAACGTTGTTTGCGGTAATATTTGTTATTCATGCGTAAATTCTTCTGAAAAATTATGATATTGTGGACGATAATTTATTCGCTACTTTACTGTCAGTACTATAATTTCTTTTATGTTCAACGGCGTCGCTGTAACAATGGGTTTATATATGTGAAACAGAAATGTAAATGCGATTGCATTACAAAAAATTCTGGGAGGGTATTTATTTAAATTCGCTGTATCAGAAACATCAATTTTGCATTAATATAAGACTACGGTTTTTAATTAAAATGCGAGTTAAATTCGAGTAGGAAGAAGCATTTCTGCGTTGAAGCATTCGTAGGAAAGTTTTCCCTTTTTTATGTTGACTTCCGATAGTATACGAGTATTTTAATATTTTCTCAGTCTAAAGGAATTTGAGCATTGTTTATTGTATTAGTAAATACTTGACAGCATAAAAGAATACATGTATATTCCGATTAAACACCAAGTTTTGAATAATTTACGCAATAATTTATTTTTGTAATTAGCCTGAGGAAGAATCGAGAATATTTTGATACAAATTCGTAGTCTTCTTAAGTGAGAGTTAGTTTATCGTTATTTCCTTTACCTTCATATTTCCGTTTCATTTACGTCATTTAATTATGTAAGCTTTGGGTCAACTTAACACATTGAACGCTACCGGCAATATGAAGAGTCCTGTCAGTGACTAACTCTGAATGCAAACCCGCATAACGCGAAAGACCGCCGTCACGCTATTGACCATCTTACCTGAGACGGCAGATGATTTTAATTTTCTGCCCATTTATGCTGTTTATTTTACTTTTAATTGAAAAAATACAATTAGACTAATTAAATATAATAAATAATAGTTTAGGGGGAAAATTAAACGGTAATATCATATCTATAGTAAATTCTATTTGTTTTTGAAAATTGCTTTAAGAAAACAATTTTTCAACAAATTGCGAACGAAACCTTCTAATAAATTTGATTTAAAAAAAAAGAAAGTTGTACGTAATTTACTCGAGGTAAGAGCTCACAAATATTTCAACTCAATTTATAAAGAAGTATATTTAATTAAAAATAACAAAAAACTCGTTGTCAGCAAATATATTTTAATCATTTATTATTATAAGAAGGAAAGTTAATCTAGAATGGAATTGCGAAACATAATAATTTATGTTCAAGATTTGAGAAAAAAAATATTCCTAATTTTACAGCAAATGCCAAATTACATATTACAAAGTAAATAATTTAGATAAGACTTACCTTAGAATTCTTCTAATTATCAAGTAGGTGGGAGAAATTAATTAATAGAATAATATTTTGCACTTGAAAAAAATCACCAAGTTTGAAAAATTATAAAAAAAACACCAGTTGTCCGATTTGAAAACGGTCTTCACTCGTTGCAAGGTAAGACTTTAATTAATGGCTGAGAGAAAGGGCGAGCTCGTAGGCCAGGTTCTGGAATCACCAACCTTCTATACAATCCCATAGGGAAAGAACGTTTCAAGCCGTACACCGTCACTGGGATGTTCCCTAGAGGACGGCCGAGGACGTCCTCAGCATTGAACGTGTTAATAAGTATCCACTAATGTGTATACGGCGTAAATGCAACATGATTGGGAGTCCCAAAAGCTAATCTCACTTCAAGATGGGCAGTATGAAATACGTGGAAGTCCGTTGACAACAAATAAGTCAAACATCGGCTGATAGCAAGACCCATATTCCTGTATCTCTGAATTTGTAGCGCGTCGGTTCCTGTATTGTCCTCATATGCGGAGGGTATGTCGGGACCTATTGCATGACTATGAGTATAAAAACCTTGTTACTGCTTTTCAAAGAATACTGTCAATCATTAACGATGATTGCAGATCATTACACACAAATCACTATAGTAAATTTACTTTATAACAATCCAGATTTGCCAGTACTGCATAAAATAATTACAGTAATTTAATTACTGAAAGGATTATAATAGAATTATTTAGAAGGTTTAAATCCGACGTAAGTAATGAAAATTTAATGCAATGCGTTGTGTAGTTAATGCTGTCACACCGGACAATTGCGTAGTAATTATACAACATCAAAACTAATAAATTGTCTGATTACAAAATGCTACAAGCATAAACGTAATAAAATATATTATAAATTAAACCGTATTATTCTTTACTATAAATAAATAATTTATCGTAAAAATTGCAAATAATATATATATATATATATATATATGTCTTCAAGAAAGTTTGTGATCTGATACTGATACAAGTGATCTACTGTAGAAGAACTTCAGCGTCTGTGTATTGACAGTGTGCACTCTGAGAACCACACATTTGGGAGCGTCCATAAACTACGTAACTCGGTCTGGGGAGGGGAAGGGTTGGGTAGAAAGCTAAGCTGGACTACGTGCGGTAGGGGAGGGGCAGGGGTTCACAGCCAAGGCAAGTAGCTTTTTATTCATATGATTTGTCACATTTAAAATAAGGTATAGAACACAGAACAGCATGTGAATATTTATTTCATTCATTTAATTATCTCCGTATATAATTTACGATAGTCTGACAACAGAAAACAATACTAAATGTCTTCTAGAATCAACACAGAAAAAAGCTGCGTGGTACGCGGAGGGAGGGAGGTGGCTGAGGAGTCAAAAATCACGTCAGGCTACGTAGAAAAAGGGGGGGGGGTAGTGGGTTCAGAGGAGGCCAAAATGGAGCTACGTAGTTTATGGACACTCCCTTTCAAGCATCAATGTTTCAATGCTCTTACGCCATCCGCAAAAAAATGGACATCATCTGAAATTAGTAACAGATAAAGACTGCTTAGATTTGATAAACAGGTGTCAGTTGAACGGGCATACTTAATTATTATTAATTAATTAAATTAGTTTAAAAAAAACATGGTAGAAGGGTAGCTTGTTAAATAACCATGCACGCTTTATTTGAATATAAAAATATAAATTTCTTTTATTAAAGTTTGTGGAAGAAGCTTACAGAAAGAAGAGACAGGCTGGTAGGTCATATTTTGAGACATGCTGGATTAGTTAATTTGCTGGTGGAGGGAACAGTCGATGGTAGGAACTGCAGAGGAAGACAGAGATTAGAATATATGAAGCAGATAATTGAGAACGTGGGTTGTAGGGGATATGTAGAGATGAAGAGGTTAGTACAAGATAGGATGGGTTGGAGGCTTGCATCAAACCAGTCAAAATACTGATGACAGCAAAAAAAGAAAGAAAAAAAAAGATTTGAATTTCAGTTACTAGCACCACATGACGGTGACAGATTTGACCGGTAAAGAATGTTAGTGACTATTATGCGGGTACTTACTTTCGGATAGATTCTCTCGTATACCCAACAAAAGCATGGCAGTAGGTTGTCTGCTGGCGTGGATTCAGGCAGGATGCCGAGAGTTCCTGCAAGTAGCAGTGGCATCTCCAGGTGAGTACTGTAGGTGATGAACCTTAGCTATTATCGAGGCTGCCAGCGTCTATTGTCAGTGCCATATGCACGCACGTTACAGAAGCCAAGACTGTGCTCATCTGTATCTCGGGGTAGGTACGAGATGTTGTAACGTACGCCGCTTTAGTATTCTAGATTAGCTCCAGGCAGTCCACTTGGCGTCTACCCTCACGGCTATTGTAAACTTACCGAATGCCATGTGTTGAGAAATGGATGCTTGTCAGTGTGCATTAGATGTACGTTGCGCAGATGATCAAGTGACCCTTCGAATGAGTATGGCAGGCACTTGAGGTGTCGGAACTTACTGGGTGTGCTGTGTCCCAGTGTTCGAGACAAGCCCTCTGCAGACCAAACGGCGTTTACCCTTAAAGCTGCTGGTCTACTATCCAATCCCATGGCGCGGGTAACGGTCGTTACTGGTAGCATGAGATATGCGGTACGGGTACGCGTAAGTGAACCCTATGGTGACACTTTTAATGGTGGCTTCCCAAGTCCCATGATTTTGTAGGCCGCGCCAGGCAGCACAATTGTATGGATCAGCACGCGCCACAAGCTAGACATCGCCACCTCGCCACCTTGCAGCTACCACTCCACCAAATTGCCAAGTGTCGTTTACCGACTGGGCGACGGATACAGGCGCGCCATCCCTGCCAATGGAGGCGAGGCGGGTCTCTCCACAAGCCCAGCTGTTCATAGCTAGACCAATTCGACCGGCAAAAGCACAGGCCATGCGATGCCACCTAAATATTACCGGAGTAGCCTAGCAAAAAAAACAAACAAAAAACCCAAACAAACAAACAAACAAACAAACAAAAAACACAAACAAACAAACAAACAAACAAAAAGTGCAAGGAGAAGGGAGCCCCAGCGGTGGACTTGGCTGGTGCCACGTCTAGGTGTTGTATGTGTTGGCCTCTTAGCTGCAGATAGTTTTGATAGGTGATAGAGTAAGCAGCGTGGATCGTTGGAGGGTTAGTAACACAGATACCTCTGATGAGAATCATACTTCATCCGGCGTGAAGTGAAATGCGTTTTCGGGTTATACGTAATACGTGTACCTCTCCAATGGCGGTGTTGATTTGCGAAGGGTTGGTTTAGTTATTGATCATGGAATCAAATGAGGTTGGATGAACGTATAACGCGTATATTCGAGTTTAGGACTGATTTGATATTCGGTGAGTAATTAGGTGCAATTTCTGGTAGGGAGATACGAGCAACGTCCAGGTTATTAGAGGCGAGAAAGTACTGGGCCAAAGAACGGTATGGTGTTCCGAGACACCCTTTTTGAAGGAACCATCCCCACATTCACCTGGAGTGATTTTTTGAAACCATGGAAAACTGAAATCTAGATGACCGGACGGGGATTCGAGCCCGCGTCCTTACGAATGTGAGACCAGAGCGTTACCGCTCACTCACCACGCTCGGAATTTAACGAGGGACTAGATGTTTTGAATAGTGAAAGAATTACAGGTAAATGTGCGCATAAAAATGAAAGTGTAGGAAAAATGACATCACTGTGTAACCTCCATCACAATTAAAATTATTAACAATAATAATAATAAATCACAAACAGTAATGAGTATCGTTTGAACAGTCAGCAAGTGCAGTAGCGTATTTTGTTGTTGTTTTTATATCTGTAGTGGTGTGGGTATTTGAATAGTGTAATCTCTGAGTGTTTTACATTTTGTAAACAGTGGTCGTTAGTAGCGTTTGAACAGTCAGCGAGTGCAGTAGCGTATTTTGTTGTTGTTTTTTATCTGTAGTGGTGTGGGTATTTGAATAGCGTAATCTCTGAGTGTTTACATTTTGTAAACAGTGGTCGTTAGTAGCGTTTGAACAGTCAGCGAGTGCAGTAGCGTATTTTGTTGTTGTATTTTATCTGTAGTGGTGTGGGTATTTGAATAGTGTAATCTCTGAGTATTTACATTTTGTAAACAGTGGTCGTTAGTATCGTTTGAACAGTCAGCGAGTGCAGTAGCGTATTTTGTTGTTGTTTTTATATCTGTAGTGGTGTGGGTATTTGAATAGTGTAATCTCTGAGTGTTTACATTTTGTAAACAGTGGTCGTTAGTATCGTTTGAACAGTCAGCGAGTGCAGTAGCGTATTTTGTTGTTTTTTTATATCTGTAGTGGTGTGGGTATTTGAATAGTGTAATCTCTGAGTGTCTACATTTTGTAAACAGTGGTCGTTAGTAGCGTTTGAATAGTCAGCGAGTGCAGTAGCGTATTTTGTTGTTGTTTTTTATCTGTAGTGGTGTGGGTATTTGATAGTGTAATCTCTGAGTGTTTACATTTTGTAAACAGTGGTCGTTAGTAGCGTTTGAACAGTCAGCGAGTGCAGTAGCGTATTTTGTTGTTGTATTTTATCTGTAGTGGTGTGGGTATTTGAATAGTGTAATCTCTGAGTGTTTACATATTGTAAACAGTGGTCGTTAGTAGCGTTTGAACAGTCAGCGAGTGCAGTAGCGTATTTTGTTGTTGTATTTTATCTGTAGTGGTGTGGGTATTTGATAGTGTAATCTCTGAGTGTTTACATTTTGTAAACAGTGGTCGTTAGTAGCGTTTGAACAGTCGTCGAGTGCAGTAGCGTATTTTATTGTTATATTTTATCTGTAGTGGTGTGGGGATTTGATTAGTGCAATCTCCGAGTGTATATATTTTGTAGGAAGTACAGGTTATTTCGAGTTTCTGTTCCCTTTTTCTGTACTTTTTTTGTTTCCTTTCTTTTTGCGTTTTTCAAAAGCAGTATGACTAGGGACTGTGATTGCTGTGTGCAGACGCGAGCTGAGGTGGCTGATCTGCGCGCTCAGCTTGCAGCTGTGTTAGCGAAAGTTTACGCAGCTGGAAGCTGCCGTAAAAGGCTGCAGCAGATGTGATGTTGGGGAAACTGATATAGCCAAGCCTATCACAGATTCTCCCATATCGACTGTCGTACCTGCAACCCAGGCTGAAGTGTTGGATGCTGTGCCGCAGTCGCCTGTTGGTGACTGGCTTATGGCTTCTAGACTTCGAAGCCGCACACGGGGGCAGTCGAACAGGCTTAAAGGCCAAGACGCTAAACTTGTTCATCTGTCCAACCGGTTTGATGTATTGTCGGAGGCTGACTCAGTCCCACAATTGTCATCCTGCGAGTTGACGGCCCCCCCAGCCCGCCAGGTCTGAGCAAACGCAGAAGGGCATTCTGGTAGTTGGGAGCTCTAATGTTAGGCGGTTATTAGAGCCCCTTAGGGAAAATGGCGGATTCCTCGGGGAAGAAATCCAACGTCCATTCAGTGTGTATTCCGGGTGGCCTGATCCGAGATGTGGAACAGGCCATCCCGGATGCTATAGAGGGGACGGGGTGTAGCTAACTACAGATTGTGGCTCATGTTGGCACCAATGATGCCTGTCGCCTTGGTTTCGGAGGTTATCCTCTCTTCCTTCCGGCGGCTGGCTGAAAGGGTGAACTCTGTGGCCATTGACCGCAAGATATCGGCAGAGCTAACCATCTGTAGCATCGTAGACAGAGTTGATTGTGGACCTCTGGTTCAGAGCCGTATTGAGGGGCTGAACCAGAGACTACGACGTTTCTGTGATGACATTGGCTGCAGATTTCTCGATCTTCGCCATAGGGTCGAGTCTTGTAGGGTTCCCCTTAATAGGTCAGGTGTGCACTACACACGTGAATCGGCTACACGGGTGGCAGGGGCCGTGTGGAATGCACTGGGTGGTTTTTTAGGCTGAGGGAGGAAGACCCGAAACACGAAATTCAGTTACGGGCAACCCAATCAGATACAACACCGGAATGTAGGAGCAACGTAAAAGAATCTCGTCAGTTAAAAGTTCTCGTAATTAACTGTAGAAGCGTTTGTAACAAACAACCGGAACTTGAAAGCGTTATTTGTAGTACAGAAGCGGATATCGTTATCGGTACAGAAAGTTGGTTGAAACCGGAAATAAGTTCCGCCGAAACTTTTAAAGATAGCATGAACGTTTTTCGTAAAGACAGATTACATTCTCATGGAGGTGGGGTATTTATAGCTGTGAGTAAATTTCTCCCATGTAATGAAATAGACGTCGATACGAACTGTGAAATCATATGGATTAAACTCAACGTTGCTGGGTCAAAACTCATCATAGGTGCCTTCTACCGTCCACCTGATTCGGATATAGCTATCGTCGAGGAGTTAAGAAATAATGTAAATAGTATAGCTAGCCGTTTTAAAGATCATGCTATGATTCTAGGAGGCGACTTCAATCTGCCTTATATTGACTGGCGTAATTACGTTCACATCACAGGTAGCAGGGATAAGGCAGCTTCTGAAGTAATTCTCGATTTGTTGTCAGATAATCATCTCGAGCAGCTAGTTAATGAACCTACGCGGTGTCATAACGGTAGCGAAAACATTTTAGACTTGCTGGTTACCAACAGGCCAGAATTATTCACCGACATTTCAACGACCACAGGAATAAGCGATCACAAAGCGGTAATTGCGACTATCAAATTAATGACCGAGCGAAAAAGGAAAAAAGGGCGGATTGTATACAGATTCAGTAAGGCCTCAAAGGAGTGTTTTAGAACCTACCTGAGGAATAAATACCATAACTTCAAGTCAACAAAGGACACCGTTGAAGAGATGTGGCATCGTTTTATACATATAGTCAGGGAAGGCATGGAAATACATATACCAAAGCGGACAATAAAGGGAGAGGATGATCCACCGTGGTACACATGCGAAGTCAAAAGATTACTCAAAAAACAAAGGAAAATACACGCACGCTCAAGAAGGAAGGGGTGTCGCAGCGATTTAGAAACCTTAGCTGATTTAAGAGGACGTATTAAGAATGTAATGCGCGAGGCCTTTAACGATTTTCACTCCAACTCTCTCTCTAAGAGTCTCACAGAAAACCCAAAGAAATTTTGGTCGTATGTACGAAAAGTTAATTGTACCAACAGCAATATTCCAGCACTAATTCGTGAAGGTTCCGAGGTTAATGAAAGCCGCGATAAAGCTAACGTACTAAATACTGTATTCAAAAATTCATTTACAAATGAACATAAGGATAGTATTCCCGTTTTCCCACGCCGTGGCGAGTCGGTGATGGAATCATTACGAATAGATACTGCAGGTATCGTTAAGCAATTAGAGCTCCTGAAGTGGGGGAAAGCACCGGGCCCGGATGGAATTCCAGTAAGAGTATTTTCAGAGTATGCTGCAGAAATCGGGCCATTTCTGTCTGATATATTCAGTAAATCATTAGAAGAGCGAAAAGTACCTTCAGACTGGAAAATCGCGCAAGTAACTCCGATTTTCAAAAAAGGTGATCGAAGTGATCCTGGGAACTATCGTCCCATATCTATAACATCTGTTTGTAGTAGAGTTATGGAGCATATTATATGCTCGAACATTATGAATTTTCTAGATTATAATAATTTGCTTACAACAAATCAACATGGATTTCGGAAGAAAAGATCATGTGAAACACAGCTGGCCCTATTTACACACGACGTAATGAAAGTTAGTAGATGCAATTTTTTTAGATTTCCAGAAAGCCTTTGACTCTGTGCCACACAACCGCCTTTTAGCGAAGCTTCGAGCGTACGGTATATCGGATCAGCTTTGTGAATGGATAAAGGATTTTCTAACTGGTCGGTCGCAGTATGTTGTCGTTGAAGGAGAAAGTTCTTCTAATCTAGATGTTACATCGGGTGTACCTCAAGGAAGTGTAATAGGACCACTTCTTTTCTTAATTTTTATAAACGATCTCGGAGACAAAGTGAAAAGCCTTTTTAGATTGTTTGCTGATGATGCGGTTATTTATAGGGAAGTAAGAACTTTGGCCGATTGCTTAGAAATTCAGCGCGATCTGGATGTTATTTTGGCTTGGTGCGCTGAGTGGCAACTTACTCTAAACTGTAAAAAGTGCAAGACAATGAGCATAACTAACAAAAAGAATCCGATTGTTCAGAAATACGAGTTAAACAATACAGTTATTGATATGGTCGATTCTATTAAATATTTGGGAGTAACAGTACAAAGGAACATGAAATGGGACATACACATTAATTCTTTAGTAGGTAGAGCAAATTCTAGGCTGCGATTCATAGGTAGAATCTTGAAAAATTGTAATGAACAAACAAAGGAGATAGCGTACAAATCTCTTGTGCGTCCACATTTGGATTATTGTTGTGCCATCTGGCAGGACCCGCTCTAGGGGGTAGGGGGCCAAACCGGGCATTTGCCCGGGGCGCTAAAATTTAGGGCGCCATTTCGGCTGTAAGTGTGAGAAAAATTATTAATGATATTAATGTGTTAAATACCCAATTAATAAAAAAAATCCACATACCGATTTTTTCTTCCGTTAAAAACTTACAGTTCTTAGCTATTTGGGTGGGCCCCTAGAGACTTCAAAGAGACGGGGCGCGGACCTCAAAGGGGCGCGCCATTGCCCAGCCGCCTCTGTGTGAATTCCGCCATAGGAGCAACTTCAAAATACGCCGTGCCCACACCATGTCTCAGCCCGAAGTCCGCGCCACGTCTCTTCTGTGTGAATTGGGCCTTAGCAGGCGAGTAGAATGCTGTTTCGACTTTTGTTGTCTCAACCTGCTTATATTGCAATTATAAAGTGGTTTCATTACACAACAGCATTAGTCTTACTATTAGGTTATTAGTGATAGTGGAAGTTCGTAAAATTACATCAGGAGTTCAATTTCTAAAGGTAAGTACATCTATGATTAAACTGTTATTTAGTTGGATATACGACATAAGCGCACAACGACAAAAGCGTACAACGACAAAGGCGCAAAACAGAAGCGCGGTAAGTGTGGGCTGTTACACCTGACCTCGGCTACCTGCACTGATTCCAACGTTATACTCCCCACAAGTTCTAGATGCGGTGAAAAGGAGTATTTTTCACAATTGCAGCTAGGCTCTAATACATGGAATCGATAGTGCTTGGGGGAGATGCTGAGTACTGGTATTTATTTTATTGAATTGAAGAACCAAATCAATATGGATCTTAGTTATTGGAAATTGAAGTGCAATAATTTGCATAATAATTTCTTCTCGTAATCCGAGCCTCACAGATTTGTTGTACAAATTAGATACAGGCACTGAAAGTGTTTGGTTGGGTTGTTAAATTACATACACTAGCTTGATCGCTTGTGAAAATACTGTAGTTTAGTGGGCATGGTACAGTACTTACAATCATTAATAAATAAATAATATTACCAACTGCCGATTAATTACTTCACATACCATTAGTATATTCAATTTCTAATGTTAACTGCTAATATATAAAACCCATGATGCTTATTATATATACGAATGCGGTTTACAGTACTCTAATTGCTGCATTTGTAAATCGTGTCAACAAAAAGAAATTCACTAAAATTTTAGTGAATTTGAATAACTTTGTCAGTTGGTTTCATAAGTGCATTGCGCGACAATCACACCATAGCATCATTTTTTTTTTTTTTTGTTTTTTTTTGTTTGTTTGTGAACTTGGAACGTATTCCATTTAAGTATATAGAAACTGCATTCTGTATACATGGTTTCTGTATTTGCAGCAAATTTACGATCGTATCCTCGCGAATAAGCTTGACTGTGTAGTAACACTAGACTTTGTTTATGTTCACAGGGTATGGAAAATTTGTATTGTGCATAAATATTTTTTTATATCAACTGAGAATAATTTATCTTAGTTATGGTTTTAGCTTATTTAAAACAAGGATAAATATTTACTTTTTATATTATTTTATAGTGTACATTGTTTGAGTTACGTGCGTGCCTCTTCCAAAATGTCTGACGGCCAATAAAACTATCTGGTTACCAGTACAAAAAAAGAAGGTTGGGAAAGGAAGCGGAAAGGCAGAATCAATCTGGTGCGTTACAAAAATTATACTGTATTCAGTGTTTACCAAAACAAATATTAGAATCCAATATCAGGTCAGGATACAAAAAAAGTACAGAATCGTCAGAGAATAATAGCAAAACAAATGAACGATATTTCTAAACCAACTTGAACTGACACCAACGTGAGACTCACAGAAGGCGTTCTACAAACTTTGTGGCCAAGAATTATATGAGACGCCGCAAGAAGCTTTTTAGTAAGGCAAGGTCACCTAAACTATTGCATAATTACAAATTTCCTTCCAATGACACAGATCGACATTTTAGCTCAAAATATTATGCACGAATTTTAAGCAACGGAGAAAAAATATTGCGAGATTAGCTACGTCTTCACACAAAACTGCGTTTACTGCTCCTGTTGCAAAATTTTCGGCTGTTTAGTTAGTTCTCTCTCAAAGGAGGGTTTTAAAAATTGGAAGCACCTCGACAAAACTTTAAAAGAGCATGAAATTCGAAAAATCATTCAGGCAAAAAAATCATGGCTAGAAATGAACGAAAGATTAAATTGTTGTAAAACTGTAGATGCTGCCACTCAAAGAGTTATTAATGCCAAAATAAATCATTGGAATGAGTGCTTCTAAGAATCGTTGCAATTACCAAAATGCTTGATAAAAGTTGTTGATTTTCAAGGTACAAGCGACAAGTTGTTTAAGCATAATAACGGGAATTTCATAAAAATAGTTGAGTTACTGTCTGAATACGATACCATTATGGAAGAGCATCCGTGAGTGCTCTAAAAAGTAGAGACTAAAGCTCAATATTGAGAAAAATACACAAACCGGGATAGTAGATCTGCTGCATCAAAGTGTAAAGTCCCATGTTATTAATGAAATAAAAAAATTCAAATATTTTCCATAATTTTAAACTGTACTCCTGACTTAGGTAAGATACAGCAAATTACTGTTGTAATCAGATATGTCTCAACCAATAAATTAATCTTTATGTTGAAATTAAAATTAATGAAAGCTTTTAAGGCTTCTTACCAGTCGAAAGATCCACAGGAAAACAAATGTCTGACATTATAGTTGGAGAACTTAATGACTTGTGTTTAAATTTGCAGGATATCAGAGGACAGGGACTGACAACGGGTCCAATATGAGGGCACAATAAAGCAGGAGTGCAATCTAGAATTAAACAATATAATTCGCGAGCATTCAATGTTCCGTGTATTAGTCTTTCTCTCAATCTTGTTATTAATGGAAAAAGCATCCCTGGAAGCCGCTAATTTCTTCAACGGTCCAAAAAATATATTTATTCTTTTTGGCATTACTTTTCGATGGGCAATACTTTTAAAGCATGTTCAGGGTTAAACTTTTTTTTTTTAACTGCTTTACGTCTCTCAACAGCGAGGTCTTTAGAGATGGGAAAGGTTGGGGGGCAAGGAATGGGAAGGAATTCGGCTATGACCTTTTTAAGGAAGCATCCCAGCATTTGCCTGGAGTGATTTTGGAAACGATGAAAACCCAAAATCTGGA
>JARYHS010005129.1:0-31936 GCA_031002005.1 Vandiemenella viatica
CGAGATTATTTTTAATTAAAAAAAAATACTGAGCCAATTTCATGTTGAGGTTTAGTTCTTTATACCGATCTCTTACTATATTTATTTGAAAGAGCTGCTTATTAGCTACAAGAAATACCTTCATTTGTTTGCGAATATTTGCGACACCCATACTACTTTTCTTTATTTTCAGCATGACTGTACAAATTTCACGTACAGAATTTTTCGATGTATGGTTTGCTATCGCAAAACAATCAATCTCTAACTTTCAGTCTCAAATTGAAGCTGTTACATTTTTAAGCTCAGCAAAATAAAAGTCAGGTTTTTTTTTCTTCCTATAGCCCCACAAATAAGGCGTCTATTTTTGATATACCATAGGGTGTAGGGTATGAGAAAAACATTGTGACCAACCAGAACTGTCCAGGTGGGGAAAAGGTATGCTATTTTCTTAAGTGACTGAGGGAAATAGTATATCTAGTTTGTTAGAATTAATTTTTCATAATACTGTGCAGGGTACTTGGGTTGTTTCATATACACTAACTGGGTATGAGGTTTTCGTATATTAATGTTTTGAACATTTTTTGGTAAATCACAAAGTGTTATTCAAAAATTATGCTGCAGTTGCATGCACTAATATCATCAAGGGGGTTTGGTCTAATTTTGAATTGGGCTCCACGGATTCCTCAATGTGTATGTGTAGAAGAGGAGTGATTGAAGAGCTATTACATGTTCTACGATTTAATGTTTGTTGTGAAGATCCTTGCCACTTAGAATATCTAATAGACTGAAGTGGTTATTTTTGCCATAAAGTCTTTTTCTTTTTGACGAACGGTCAATTATCCATTAGTTGTATTTCTATATGTGTTTATGTGGGAATGTTTTATGTTATTCTATAAATAACAAAGGATAGGGAAAATAAACTGTCACTCACCAAAGTTGAAGGCTACGACAACTACACAACACAAGAGACAAATCCTAACATAAAATATTTCAGTTTAAAATCTTATTTATGTAGAAGAGACTGGATCATTTGGTAAGGGAGATGTGCACACATGAAGTTTGAGTCATGAGGTAAACTTCGGTGTGTGTATACATTGTGCTGAGTAGTGTAATGGGCAAATTTAATGGATAACGATTAAAATGAATAAAGGAATAAATTGTGGAAATAAAGGTTGAGTGAAGGCGACAGCTGTGTAAACCGCGAGACCGGTAGTGGTCGAGACAGACGCTGACAAAGGCAGATTCAGCACTGAGCGAGCGGTATCGGGTGAACACTTGCATTCAGGCAGCTTCGGGAACATTCGAAGCTGACGTCCGATATATGCTGAGTGGCTCTCGAGCTACGAGTTTTTTTAGAATGTACAACGAACTTTGATCAAGGTCTGCCAAGTCAGTACACTGCTGTACTATATAAATGAGGCTTCAGAGGGCCTCGGAAGTGTTATACTGATCGACGCCGCCACTATGTCCGTTTAGGAAGCCAGCTGGGTCCAACCGGGTCCGATCTCGGTTCCGATCGCGTTACCATCTGTTCGATCGAGTGTTCCAGTAAAGTGTAATTGCTCTAAGTACTGTTACCAGCGCCTGGATTAGTGCTCCATGGGATAACCTAGCGTGTGTGGAATCGGACTAATGGAAAGCAATAAACGGGTTTAAAGCATTTACGGACTTTCACTGTCTGCTACCAATTCGTGTCCAAGTTGCCTTTCAGGGGAAGTTAGAGCCAACCCTGAAGCAAGCTGAAGAGAGGACGTTCGAGGACGCGCAGCACTCCATGCAAGTAAGTGTTAAGAGGCTACTTCGGAACAGTGCCTACCACTTGCCATTCCTGGCTAACTGACTAATCACCCCACTAATAGTCGTCACAAGCTGTGGTTACGAGGGGTCAATGACAATCTGGAGTTAAGCCGGTTGCAGCTTAGTGTTGGGTGACGAACAGTCGGTTACGTAATGGTAATAGCCATTACAGTAGTCATCAGACATATTTGCTAGGGATGCCATTATTGTTACATGTTCAAGAACTGTGACAGCAAGGAAGATTCTGCACCTAAGCAGACTTCTGCCCACAACATACCCCCTCGCCTACTAGGAGTGCAAAAGGTTTTAAGCATTTGTATGTTTGAATGTGAAGACAATGGGCGATAGTTTCACGACCCACGAAACTAAGGCATGTGTCTCGGATGTTGCATATCAGAGTCCACACGAGTGACAACGGGGTCCATGCGACCAGGATCACGAGACATGACTTGCTGGCTGACCGTCACTGGGTGACAATGAGGGCCTGCCTGCCACTGGCACCACTAGGTGCTTCACTAGTCGCATTCCAGCCAACCTCGCCAGATTTGGGATGACCTGCCTGCAGAGATAGTTTTACACCACCTACCCAGTCGGTCGTGTTGAAGTGCCAGGGAACTTTGATTTCCATGAACCGGGTCAATCCAAGATGCCGGACTCGACAGCCGTCTCACATTGGTAATGTATGCTTGGTGACATTGCAACCACTATGATTCATGTGCCCCACGAGCCTATTATCATAGGAAAATTGCAGACAGCCTCTCCAATATTCTGTTCCTTGCGGTGCCATATTACGAGAGATCTCACACTCTCACCAACAGTTCAAATTCGCTAGTCGTGGCATATATTTGACTGAAAACAATAATGTTAATGGAATTACGGCCTGTACACCTTGACCTCGCATCAGTTATATTCATGTGTTTTCTTGTTTTTTTTTTCTTTTTGTATCAGAATGTACTAGTTGTGGCACCTGTGATGTTCTTGTAATTACCGGATCCTTTGTGTAAAATTAAAGGATGCAAATTTTAGTTTTTTTCGTGTTATTATTGGACTAAGGATAAGAACCCATCTATATCCCAAGTATAAATGTTAACTTTGTACATTTCTGCTCCATCCTTATCGGTGTTAGCAGGAAAATTAGCCTAGTGATTGTTGCATCTTAACATCCGTTCACGGGTTGAAACATTATAACCCCCTTTACCAAATGACCCAATCCCTCCTACATGAATAACAATTTAAACTGAAATTTTGTTTGTCTTGTGTGTTGTATACACATCACAGCAACAGCTTTGATGAGTGAAGGATTATTTCCCTTATCCTTTGTTATTTACATTGCCTAAAAGCAGTTTCCTTTTTCCTTAGTATCATTGTTATTCTATTTGTGTTTTGGTTAGTGGCAACAATTAAAATTCCACTTCACAATGAAAATAAGGAAGAAAAGGAAAAAAATAACCTGTCACTTATCACAGACGAAGGTAGGAGGGACAGATAATCATTAAAACAATTTACTTTATTTCAATTTAACACCTTATTCATTTATGTAGTATTAGACCAAAATACAGAAAAGTTTTCATTTGGCCCTACTGTTTTCCTTCATCTGTGGTAATTGGCTATTTATTTTCGTAATCACATATGTTATTTCTAGTGAAGAGCGATCTTTCATCCCCCATACTTAACCATAGTTGATAAATGAGATATTATTTTAAAGATTAAGCTCTCCACATTAATAAAACAAGGAACATTTCAAAACTCAATCTGAAAGTGGCAAAATTAAGAACAATCAAGGTTACGAGTATGGAATAGTAAGCTACTAGGCTATGCTGGTGTCAATAAGGATTATTTGCTAGATAGCAGCACCAAATCACACAGACAATGGTGAACTGTGTGTATTTCATTGAGTAAGGAGCATTTAGGATATCTATGCATCTGTTACAGAAACCCTTCATCGTTACTAATCGTTTATAACACGTGTTTTGCCATGACTGGTTTCATTTGACAAACATTTGCAACAAATAAGCCAGTTCTTCTTTCATCCAACAACAAAACTTGCTATTCATTGCATATCATTTTCAACTGGCCACCCATTCGTTCCTTATCTGTTTTCTGGATGAGTTACATACATCATATTGTGACAATTACAAACTTGTGTGATTCATTACTTCCTTATTTTTAAGCATGCATTGATATGGCATTTTCTTAATTTATGGAATGCCAATACTTTCTGATAATTTGTGTAATGAATGTGCTTTAAGAGTTTCTTTCTCTGGGGATGGTCTAGTTGGATTTCAACTGGAAACCTTAGTTTTTTTTGCAACAATTCTTTCTTTGTAGCTGATGGATTTCTATAGCAGTAGCACTAAAATGTTGACTCATGTGTGCATATGGCATCACAAGTGATATATTTATGATGTCGTATATTTGTATGCCAAAATCTTGGCAGTATAATAGGCCTACACTTCATCAAGATTTCAATTAACAGTTTTTGATTAGTTTATTAAACTGCAGTAAGAGCTGACCAAAAATGTACTGAACTACTTTGAAACAATCTACTTCCATAAAGATGATGAAATTACTAATATGAAATACATGCCATTTGTAATTGATTATTTCTTCAAATTAAAATCCACTTTTTAACCGAAAGAGTATAGGGTGACAATCTCTAGAACAATAGTAATAAGTTGTGTATTTATGAATAAACCTTGTTTGTAGCTTATTTTCATCTACAATTTTGATTGTTATATGAAATTACATTTAAAAAAACCCTGTCAAAGGAATTGGATATAAAGATACAATCAGATATTTTCTGAAGTTTGGAACCCATATTTTGGGTATCAAATACAGGTGGTTAAAAGGGAAGCCGATAGATATGTATGGAATATCACAGCAAAATACAATCAGTTACTGATATAGTATCCAGCAATGCTCAGGAGCTGAATATGAAAATTCTAATGTTTTATCTCGTTTGATCAGATGGTCAAAAACATTCTCCATCAACAACCATTGTGACCGATTTTCCTACCATTTTTGGAATGCATACGATAAAAGTGAAATGCTGCACGTGTAAAGCTTCGTTAATAGCCTAGATTAGATCGGGGAGAGGTTTTTGTAAACCAAATGTAGACAATATTATTATTATTATTATTATTTTTGTATATGTGCGTGTGTAAAGTTCCATTGAAACGGGATAAAAACTGTGGATTTATATGAAAGAATGTTTGTAAAAATTAAGGGACGTAAAGCAGATGAGTTTTAGCAAACCAAATGTATGCAGTAGTTTTTCTTTCATTTTTGTTTTAAAGTATAGGTGTGCAAAGTTTTAGAAACTGTGGGTTGGAATAAAACATTTGTAAAAATTAAAGGGGTAAAGGGGGATAGTTGTAAGGTTTTTATAAACCAAACATAAGCAGTATTTTTTCTCGTTGTTTTGCCATATTTTTCTCTTTGTATTAAAGTATATGTGTGCAAAATTAGCGATTCCTGGAGATTGCAATTCTGCATGGAACTGGTATAATACTGCAGTAGTCAAAACGCAAGACACCAATAGAAATACTTTCCAAAGTATATTTAGCAGTGGCTGGTACAGTGTTTATTACAACCTAATTTCTGCAAGAAAATAATGGTCCAGGCTCCATTACAATGGATAACGCTTGAAAATAATACATCTTGCAATTGACTACAGCAGTATTATGTTATTACAGAATGTTGAACTGAAATCACAATCTCCAGTAGAACCCCAAGATGTATCGAAATCTGATAAAAACTGTGGGTTTGTATACAAGAACATTTGTAAAAATTAAGAAGGTAAATGGGTAGTATGGTTGGGATTTTGTGAATCAAATATAGACAGTATGTTTCTCTCTCTTTTTCTTTTTTTAATAAAGTACACATGTGCAAAGTTTCATAAAGATTCGATAAATCACTGAAAGTTTATATGCTGCTCTACCAAACATTATATTTTAAATTTCAAATTCCTGACCACTAATTGTAGGACTGGAATCGTCCCAATGCCAATAAATAATATATATTATGGCCTTTCTGCACATCACCATCCACTTTGTCAATTTCCCTATGGTTTCAAGATATCTGCAAAAAAACTGAACCACTGCTCGTGTTAATTTTTCTTCATGGGGGAGAGGAAATGGTTTTGTAAACCACATTTAGACAGTAATTTCCCATTGTTTTAAAGGGTTTAATTCTAGATAGGGTACAACTACAATCTCTTACTGCCTCGCAGTACACACAGATCATGCGGTATATATGACATTTTGAGGTATTCAGTCTGTGCGTACTAACACAGTAACAGCGATAGTTATGATTTTAAAATTTAGTATCTGCAATATCATGCATTATGGTTATGTTTCACTTTGGTCCAGGTTGCATTATGACCGAAATGCATATTTATAAAATATGATTTCATTAATAATCATTTGAGTGTACGTCGTAATGCAGCCTGGACCATACGTCCCAATGAGGTCATATATACCACATGATCTGTGTGTTTACTACACAAGGCAGTAAGAGATTGTAATGGTATCCCCATCTAGAATTAAACCTGTCAGATTGCTGGAGATCGCGATTCTGCCAGGAGTTGGCATCATAATACTGCAGTGGTCAAATCAAGACTCCACTAGAAATTCTTTCCGAAGTATATTTAACGGTTTCATGCTGGTCCAGGCTGTATTACAACAGAATTATTGTTTGAAAATAATACGTCTTGCAATTGACAGCAGTATTATTTAATGTTGTTGTAGCTGAATAACAATCTCAAATAGACCCAAACCTTTTAAAGTTCAAATGTGCAATGTTTCATTGAGATAGGATACAAACTGAGTATCTGTATGAAGAACATAAAAAACTCATTTTTATATGTAGAGGTACAAAAACTAGGGGATTACTGGAAATGGCGATTCTGCCAGGAGTTTTCATAATACTGCAGTGGTCAAACACAAGACTCCACTAGAAATTCTTTCTGAAGTACATTTAACTGTTTCATGCTAGTCCAGGCTGTATTACAACCGGGTCTACTGGAGATCGCGATTCCAGTACAATAACATTGTGTCTGCATGGAATAGTGGTATTGTGTGTAGGATTTTATCGTTATGGTTATGTGAGCAGTACGTTGTTATTGGTTTGTGTGAATTTTGGTGGAGATTTTAATCTTGTATGAAATATTGTTTTTTGTGGCATAATTTGTCGGTTGCTTAGTGTATGTATCAATGGTGATCGATTAACAATGTGGTTATTATGTCGGACCGTTTCTTAGATTGGTCAGATTGCAGATCTGTTGTTTACTTTGTGTTACTCTGATACACAGTGATGGAGTATGGTCAGTTATGTAGGAAGTTGGCTTGTTACTGTGATATATGTTTGTTTTATGGTATTCTTATTTGTTGATATTGAAGTTTTTGTGCGTGGTTTTGCGTCATGTCTTTGAAGAGGAGCTGTTTGTCAGTTTAGGCTGGACCTAGTGAAAGTGTATATTTGCAGTTTATGTTTATTGGTGTGCGGTTTCGGTGTCGTGTTTCGAATTTATAGTGAAGGTTGGTGGGGAATTATGTGCCGGTGATTTTGTTCATTTTTCATTCAAAGTAAGTGTTGTGTGGTTTATGGTGGTTAATGAGAAATTCTCGGTTAGGTGGTGTGGTAGCTGTAGTTTTGTATGGTTGTTTTCTTGATTTATAGTTACTTGGCTACTGTTTTCGCTATATTTTGATTTGGGTTCAAAATGCTTATATGTTGTTCGTTGTTTAGTATATGTCCTTTTCTTTGTCGATGTTTGGGGAGGCATTTTATTTCGCGAGTTTGTATTGGTACATAATTTTTCCGGCGGAAGATAGTTTATAAGTGTGTTGAAGATTAGTATTTTGGTGTATAATTTGTAGTCGTTGTATGTGTTTTTTGTGATGAAGGTATTGGAAAATCTTTTTATATTATTTCATTGAGTGTTATTATTTCTTTCATTATGTGGTTGTATTGGATATTTTGATCTTGATTAATGTTTTATGGGATTGTTGTATATGATAAAATTGGCTTATAACGGTCAGTGTATTGGGAAGATGGTGATATCGTGTTGTATAGTTGGACTGATGGGATTAATTAGAGATGTTGTTATCATGGTATCGGTTTTAAAATGTGTTTTGACTAGCGATTCTTGTTTTCGATATGGTGGTATCATGTTGTACAGTTGGATGGATGGGGTTTATTGGCGATGATACCAGTATTTGTCAGTTACTGGTAAAATGTATTTTGAGTAGTTACTATGTTTGTTCCTGCCCACATAACCACCTAGTACCCATTAGTTACATTTGTTGCTGCTCGGACTGGTGTTTACATCATGACGCCATGGTATAATGTCATAGTTTAGCGTGGCAGAAAGTAATTCTAGCAGTATAGCGTTCTCCACCTAACCTAATTTCTTCTTGAAAATAATGGTCCAAGCTGTATTATAACAGAATTACTGCTTGAAAATAATACGTCTTGTGACTGATTACAGCTGTATTCCAACGATATTACTTAATGTTGTTTTAGCGGAATAACAATCTCCAGTAGATCCCAAACTAGATTCGAGTAACTGGGGGAGGTTGGAAATAGAGACTACTGGGAGTATATAAATACAGACTGTGAATGTCACCTGAATTGATATTGTGAGAAGAACTGGAAGAGAAAATATGAACACGATATTTATCATGAATAGCACTTTATGGACTGTTTTAGGAACGGGAAACTTGCATTTCTATGGGAGACAAAGAGTGAAATAAATTGTCACTGGAAAATTTTAATGCAATAAAAAGTAGATGGATGGAGAAACTGTTACTGGAACATATGCTGCATCACAATTAAATTTGGAAGAAATTAACAAACAACGAACTTTAGTCGAAGTAGTTTCCTATACAACCAATTTCATTGGCAGCACTTTTTTTTGCAGCTAAACAAAACACATTTTCGAAGCCCCCGAATTCGCACCTACAGATAATTTCCAATTTGCGAGAGCTCAGTTCGGAAAATCTAAATGTATTTTACAAATACTGCTACCTAAGTGACCACTTTAATTGCTATTATATATATCTAAATTGTATCAAAATTGATACAAACTGTAATTCTCATTTTTCTCTGTAATTGCTATACTGTAATTTAAAAACAGCAAATATTAACCAGATTCAATTTAACGTGACACAATAAATCACAGTATATTTGAATTAAAAAATAACAGGAACGCTAAATAAGTCCTAAATTTTCTACAATCCAGGTGACCTTCTTTTTTTTTCACTACTTTCTTCAGTAACGAACCATACGACACTAGCGCCAAGATCGATAACGTTCGTTTCGCAATCAATCAAAAATCAAGGGACAAAAAATTTCTAAAAAAATTGCAAGTGCAACTAAAATATTAACGTATTCTTTACTGCAACAAACTGTGCGCTATACACCGACAGTACTGTGAGGAACTTTTATTCCAATGAGCTTGGTGCAACACGAACTGCTAGAAAATGGCTACCATCCGCCATAGCATAAAAGAGGCCATTTGTAAAATATGGCTGCGCCCTTAGTTCATTCATGGCCGGCAGAGTATCAAAACAACCAAATAAACATTGTTTACAATTCTGACAGCTCCTAACATCTCATATTAACCATATATACACCGAATAACAATAACGTCATTATCGATCGCCACTCCCTACCAGCATCCTTATGACGTTACCTACTGTACATTTGACAAAAGTTAAGTAAAGACAAAGGAGTAACAATCTCATTGTACAACGTGATACCGGTAAATTAGATGATAAACAATGGTTTTAAACGTTCACTTACCATCGTCGGTTCCAGATGCCCACATTGTCACGGAAAATTCTCCTTCCAATGTTTTGATTTGAACCTGTTTTTGTTCCCACTTGCGCGACTTTGTCTCCGAAATTTCACCAATAATATGTTCATTTCCACGCAATTTCACTCCTCTTTTTCCTTTACGATTCCCTCTCCTAGATGGTCCCGGACTAGATTCAACGTAAATATCACCTTCAGCAGGAACTGGGATCTGATCGTAAACTGATAGAGGATCTCCACCGCCGACTATTTCTTCTTGTGTTTGCAGTATCACTTCTTCTCGTCCTGGTTCAGGTAGCGGCTGTAAAGCTATCATAGGCTGTCCATCTACACCTTCTATCGTCGTTTCTACTGTTTCACACGGTATTTCCACTGGTATAGCTTCTATTTCCACTTCCTGAATATCAGGATGTATTTCTACTTCTGTTATTATATCAGACGACGCCATGTTCAAATCCAAAATGGTTGAACTTTTCTGCTTGTACGACATTAAGTCCGGAGGTCACGTGATTGTCGATAGTACTGCTATTGTGGCTAGTGGCTGTACTTACATTGTTTTCATGACAGTCATTTGTTTATTTTCGGATTTGCGTGAACGGTTCCTGTTTCGCACATAGTCTGATAGTGATAATGGGTAATTTTTGTGTGTATTGAATTAAGCGCATGTGTTCTAATAGTGAAGGAAAGTACTTCAACACATTGTAATGGATGAACAACTGATGTTATTAAAAAAATTCCCTTGCTGATACCACTTAACAAACATTTTACGGCGTATTTTGGTTACATCAAAATAGAAGTAAGTTTTTATACATTCTGTTTATTTATGTGTGTATTATTTTTTGGTGTAGATATGATAGCTATACGGGCAGTTCTGTAATTACCTTGTTGCTTCAATCTGATAATGAATTCTTGTAGAACTCGGACAAATCAAATCGAAAAAAAAGGATATTTTTTTTTGATATCTTGCTTGTTTTACGAGATATAGCATGTTAAAAATCAGTTATAGGTATAGTTCCTTGTGCTTTTGGTTACGTTTCTTCTGGTCCAGGCCGTATTTCAAACTAACAACAACCACTAGGAAGAAAATAAAACATTTCCGTGGTGTAGACATAGTGGTTTTGGTGATTTTTTTCTGGTCCAGGCCGCCTTTCAACCTAACTACGTCAGTTTTGAAATACAATATCTCGAGAACTAAGTGAGATACCAAAATTTTATTGTTTACTTTCAAATTGCTGACCATGGTTATCCTAGAATCCCTGCCGTATGATTGTTACTTGCCCACATTTGTAATGAATCCTTAATGCAAGGTGTTTTTCCAAATGGACAAAAATATGCAGTTGTAAAACCGTTATTTAAAAAAGGAAGAAGCAACATGTGTAGATAACTATCATTCCATTTCATTACTTTCAGGATTCTCAAAGGTTTTTTAAATAGTCATGTATCCATATAAATGGCGGGTCTACTGGAGATGGCGATTCCGCTACAACAGAATTTAGTAATATTGTTGGAATACTGCTGTAGTCAGTTGCAAGACATATTATTATAAAGCAGTAATTCCGTTATAATACAGCCTGGACCATTAGTTTCAAGCAGAAATTAGGTTGTAATACAGCCTGGACCAGCATGAAACCATTAAATGTATTTCGGAAAGAATTCCTAGTGCAGTCTTGCATTTGAACACTCTAATATAGGGCTAATGATGACAACAACTGGCGGAATCACGATCTCCAGTAATCCCGAAATGGCTATATATTCATTTTGAAATAACACATTTGAGAGTCTGAATAATAAAATGAGCCCTGTAGAAATATTTTGTGATTTTGCAAAAGCATTTGACTGTGTAAAACCTTAATTATTTTTGAAAAAAATGGAATACTATGGTATTTAGGGAACAACAGGTAAATGGTTTAAATCATACATCGAAAGTTGAATGCAAAGAGTTTCCATTTTTTATTCTAAAATTAGTAAAGATGCTTCATCAGACTGGGAGAAAATGATACATGGAATTCCAAAAGGGTCTGTCCTAGGACCCCTCCTCTTTTTGAACGAATGTAAGCTTTCTCGGTGAGTCAGTTATGTAAAATTTTCTAGGGCTTTCCACTGAGGTAGTGCGTCAATGTAGAGCGACGTTTCGAAGCCGGCCGCAGGCTCCATCTTCCGGCGAAGTGTCAGATTCTTGGAATTGTCCATGCTTAAAGGCCTTCGTTTGCCAGGACGTCAGTCACGTGCGTCGGGGTCAATCAGTGCACAGGTGGTGTGGCAGGGATGGATCTGGTGGGGCGGCCGGGTATTGGGGCCGGAGACGTGGTAGGGGTACGCACGGCGGAGGGGAGGGGCTGGCGGCGATGATCGTTCAGCCTTGATCTCTGCCTCCTAAGATGATTTATCGCTGGATTCCATGCCCTGCTAAGGTGTTATCCTGAATCCCTATTCACAATTCCATCCGCCAGGCTAATCTCCATGGATTCCTTTATCACACTGTCTCAAAAGCCCTTGGCGAAAGACAATATTTTTGTTCCCTCGAGTCAAAGGTATGCTCTTTTTCGATACTGTGTGAGGTCATGGCTGACTTAGTGATCTGTCCCAACCGTACAAATTTTGCATGTTCTAAACAATATACATCTACATATATACTCTGAAAATGACAAAACTGTGGGTGGCAGAGGGTGCTCAGCACCAAACCTAATCTCTTTGTTGTGCATTCCAATCCCTAATGGTACGAGGAAAAAAGGAATTCATATAAGAATCAGTGCGGCACCTTATTTCTCTAATTTTATCTTTCCTGTCATGCCGACCCAAATAGGTTGGTGGACGAAGTATTTCACTACACTCGTAAGTGAAAGTGCTGGAATACAGACCGTGTGGTCTGCCCGATATATCGATGCCTACATTCAGAGGGGATCGAGTATATGCCGGGATGCCTAAAGCCCACGTCATCCTTAATGTTGTGTAATAGGTCCCTTAACTTCTTAAGTGGTCGGAAGAAAGTTTTAATCCCGACTTTGTATAACATTCTTGCAATCTCGGCTGAAAACTGCCCCGGCATATGGTAGGAACGCATATTGGTCTGCTTGCTGCGGGACAGTCTTCTGGCTGGACTGGGCCATTTACGACGTGGACAGTCTTCCGGCTGAACTGGGCCATTTACGACACACATTCCGTATGAATGAATACAGTGAGACAGAAATTAACACAGCTTTTCGCAATAAAGTGAAGAAGTGGATGGAGAAGCAGCAAGCAGACCAGTATGCATTCCTACCACATGCTGGGGCAGTTTCAGCCAAGATTGCCAGAATGTTAACAAAGTCGGGATTAAAACTTTCTTCCGCCCACCTAAGAAGTTAAGGGACCTTTAAGGATGGGTTGGGTCTTAGGCATCCCGGCATATACTTGATTCTCTGTGAATGTGGGCAACAATATATTGGGCAGACCACACGGTCTGTATTCCAGCGTTGTTTAGAACATGCAAGATGTGTATGGTTGGGACAGGTCACTATGTTGGCTGTGGCCTTGCACAGTATCAAAGAAGGGCATACCTTTGACTTCGGGGCGACAAAAATATTATCTTTTGCGAAGGGTTTTTGGGACAGTGTGATAAAGAAATCAGTTGAGATTCGCCTAGCGGATGGAATTGTGAATAGGGATTCAGGATACCACCTTAGCACTGCATGGAATCCAGCGATAAATCATCTTAGGAGGCAGAGATCAAGGCTGCAAGATTATCGCCGCCAGCCCCTCCCCTCAGCCGTGCATACCCCTACCACGCCACCGGCCCCACTACCCGGCCGCCCCACCAGGTCCTTCCTTGTCACACCACCTGTGCACTGATTGGCCCTGACGCACGTGACTAACGTCACTTGGCAAACAATGGCCTTTTAAGGGTGGACGCTTCCAAGAATCCGACACTTCACTAGAAGATGGAGCCTGAGGCAGGCTTCGAAACGTTGCCCTACATTGACGTGCTACCTCGGTGGAAAGCCCTAGAAGATTTTATGCAACCCTTCTCTTTTTGTTATACGTATATCAATCAAAGCAAAGTTAAGAGTGTTTAATTTGCAGATGACACTAACCTGACTGAGAGAAAAACACCAAACATTAATTTAGAATTTAATGTAAAATACTTAGTGAAGTAGCAAATTGGTTTAAGGAAAATTCAATAAAATTAAATTTTGAAAAAACAGATTATATTCATTTTAAAACAAAAAAATTATGCGCAGCCAGATTTACACATAAACTATAAAAATAACACAATCTTAGAGTATAAAATTCCTGCGTATTAAAATAGATTAGAAGCTCTGTTGGCACGAACATATCACTTCGCTACTGAAGAAGATAAGTAGTGCCACCTTTACAATATGAACACTTTCTCTAACCGCAGATCTAGAATTAACGAAACAGCTACTATTCATATTTTCATTCAGTGATACCATATGGCATAATTTTTTGGGTAAACTCTTCACAAAGTAAAAAAAAATTTATACCACAGAAAAGAGCTATTAGGATGCTGTGTACGGAAAAATCAAGAACTTGTTGCAGATAACTCTTTAAAAAATATTCTTACAATAACTTCTCAGTATATATATATATATATATATATATATATTCTCTCATGTGCTTTGTCATAGAACATTTTAACCTGTTTGCATCTAATCCTCAGGTACACAATTTCAAGAAATAGAAATAACTTGCACAAAACACAAACATCTCTGTTATTAATACAAAGAAGAGTTAATTATTCTGGGATACATCTACTTAATAAACTTCCCAAGAGTAGGCTATAAAACAGTTTGCAGATAATAAACATATATTTAAAGACAAACTGAGAGATTATTTTATTGGCAATTCCTTCTATTCCATTCAAGAATTTTAACAAAAAAATTAATTGTATTCAATATGACCTTTTGCAAACCTCAGTTGTAAAAACTAATGATTATTTTTATTCTCTTTATTTGATTTTGTAACATAAAATTGTTTTCACTATGATTTAGGCAACCATGAAAGGAAAGAAACGTCGCGAGGCAATATTTACATGGATTCACTATGATTATGACTCGTATGTATGTGTATTAACCATGACATGTTTTACATCCCAGAGGTCCTTCCTTAGTAGGGATCCATGGAACAAGATTGATAAATAAATAAATTGTTTCAAAATCACCTGTGCTATAAAGTTGGTTTGGTTATATTAGTGGAGTCACACATTCATTTGTAAAATGAAACACAGCCAACCTGTTGCAATATTCATTGAATTTTGTTTACCGGTTTCGAGCCGCCTTAAGGGAGTCTTCTTCAGAACCTGTGGATATTGTACATTTTACAATTGAAGAAATACCGTTGCTGTTGATGCTGCCATGCTCAAGATTCACACATTCATGTTTATTTAGGCATTAAAAAAATAAAAATAAGATATGCAAGGTAATAAGTAATAACAGCAATGGGATCTACTGGAGATCGTGATTCCACCACAACAACATTTTGTAATGACGTCATAATACTGCTGTAGTCAATTGCAAGACGTATTATTTTCAAGCAATAATTCTGTTGTAATACAGCCTGGACCAGCAAGAAACCATTAAATGTACTTCCAAAAGCATTTTTAACAGAGTCTTGCGTTTGACCACTGTAGTATTATGATGCCAGTTCCTGGCGGAATCACAATCTCCTGTAATCCCTTAATTTTGTTTAACTAATGCTTTAATGCTTTGTTGGCCATTTTCCTACAGAACAACTTACGATTTATACATATTTCCTCATAGTGACTTTCTCTCTCTCTCTCTCTCTCTCTCTCTCTCTCTCTCTCTCTCTCTTATGCTTAAAAACAAGTGCTAATTTATTTCAATGGTTCTCTATTTCTTATCACATGCTGCTTTTAATGTATATTAATCCACGCTTTGTCACCAGTATATGCTTTATACATGCCCACAATTCTAGGGTTTTATGCAAGATCGCAATACCACTAGAAGTACTTCACACTGCATGAATTATTGGTGGATTCTGCAATAACCGTGGCACCGCAACTAGATGATAGAATCTTATGTAAGTTGATGAGACAAATCGAACTTAAGGAATAAAAATTTTTGATATCTCGACATATTCTCAAAAGTGAAGTGGTGAGCTCTACATGTTGCCTGGACCAGTAGAAAAACTACACCAAAGCCAAATTCAATGATAGATTATTCTGTAACTCTATGAGACAAATCTAAAGTATATATATATATAATTTAATCAAATTAGGATAGGGAAATGAGCCACCACTTACCTTTAGATGATGGATGTGGGGCGCGAACACACATAAAAGACACAAACAATAAAGAAATTTTCGGAAAAAAAAACCCTTCGTCAACAAGAGAACATTATGAGAGGTGGGTGCAGCCGGAGATTGCCCACCTCTCATAATGTTCTCTTGTTGACGAAGGGTTTTTTTTGCCGAAAATTTCTTTATTGTTTGTGTTTGTGTCTTTTATGTGTGTTCGCGCCCCACATCCATCATCTAAAGGTAAGTGGTGGCTCATTTCCCTATCCTAATTGATTAAATTATATATATATTATATATACTTTAGATTTGTCTCATAGAGTTACAGAATAATCTATCATTGAATTTGGCTTTGGTGTAGTTTTTCTACTGGTCCAGGCAACATGTAGAGCTCACCACTTCACTTTTGAGAATATGTCGAGATATCAAAAATTTTTATTCCTTAAGTTCGATTTGTCTCATCAACTTACATAAGATTCTATCATCTAGTTGCGGTGCCACGGTTATTGCAGAATCCACCAATAATTCATGCAGTGTGAAGTACTTCTAGTGGTATTGCGATCTTGCATAAAACCCTAGAATTGTGGGCATGTATAAAGCATATACTGGTGACAAAGCGTGGATTAATATACATTAAAAGCAGCATGTGATAAGAAATAGAGAACCATTGAAATAAATTAGCACTTGTTTTTAAGCATAAGAGAGAGAGAGAGAGAGAGAGAGAGAGAGAGAGAGAGAGAGAAAGTCACTATGAGGAAATATGTATAAATCGTAAGTTGTTCTGTAGGAAAATGGCCAACAAAGCATTAAAGCATTAGTTAAACAAAATTAAGGGATTACAGGAGATTGTGATTCCGCCAGGAACTGGCATCATAATACTACAGTGGTCAAACGCAAGACTCTGTTAAAAATGCTTTTGGAAGTACATTTAATGGTTTCTTGCTGGTCCAGGCTGTATTACAACAGAATTATTGCTTGAAAATAATACGTCTTGCAATTGACTACAGCAGTATTATGACGTCATTACAAAATGTTGTTGTGGTGGAATCACGATCTCCAGTAGATCCCATTGCTGTTATTACTTATTACCTTGCATATCTTATTTTTATTTTTTTAATGCCTAAATAAACATGAATGTGTGAATCTTGAGCATGGCAGCATCAACAGAACGGTATTTCTTCAATTGTAAAATGTACAATATCCACAGGTTCTGAAGAAGACTCCCTTAAGGCGGCTCGAAACCGGTAAACAAAATTCAATGAATATTGCAACAGGTTGGCTGTGTTTCATTTTACAATGAATGTGTGACTCCACTAATATAACCAAACCAACTTTATAGCACAGGTGATTTTGAAAACAATTTATTTATTTATCAATCTTGTTCATGATCCCTACTAAGGAAGGACCTCTGGGATGTAAAACATGTCATGGTTAATACACATACATACGAGTCATAATCATAGTGAATCCATGTAAATATTGCCTCGCGACGTTTCTTTCCTTTCATGGTTGCCTAAATCATAGTGAAAACAATTTTATGTTACAAAATCAAATAAAGAGATAAAAATAATCATTAGTTTTTACAACTGAGGTTTGCAAAAGGTCATATTGAATACAATTAATTTTTTTGTTAAAATTCTTGAATGGAATAGAAGGAATTGCCAATAAAATAATCTCTCAGTTTGTCTTTAAATATATGTTTATTATCTGCAAACTGTTTTATAGCCTACTCTTGGGAAGTTTATTAAGTAGATGTATCCAGAATAATTAACTCTTCTTTGTATTAATAACAGAGATGTTTGTGTTTTGTGCAAGTTATTTCTATTTCTTGAAATTGTGTACCTGAGGATTAGATGCAAACAGGTTAAAATTCTATGACAAAGCACATGAGAGAATATATATAATATATATATATATATATATACTGAGAAGTTATTGTAAGAATATTTTTTAAAGAGTTATCTGCAACAAGTTCTTGATTTTTCCGTACACAGCATCCTAATAGCTCTTTTCTGTGGTATAAATTTTTTTTTTACTTTGTGAAGAGTTTACCCAAAAAATTATGCCATATGGTATCACTGAATGAAAATATGAATAGTAGCTGTTTCGTTAATTCTAGATCTGCGGTTAGAGAAAGTGTTCATATTGTAAGGTGGCACTACTTATCTTCTCAGTAGCGAAGTGATATGTTCGTGCCAACAGAGCTTCTAATCTATTTTAATACGCAGGAATTTTATACTCTAAGATTGGTTATTTTTATAGTTATGTGTAAATCTGGCTGCGCATAATTTTTTTGTTTTAAAATGAATATAATCTGTTTTTTCAAAATTTAATTTATTGAATTTTCCTTAAAACCAATTTGCTACTTCACTAAGTATTTTACATTAAATTCTAAATTAATGTTTGGTGTTTTCTCTCAGTCAGGGTTAGTGTCATCTGCAAATTAAACACTCTTAACTTTGCTTTGATTGATATACGTATAACAAAAAGATAAGGGTTGCATAAAATCTTCTAGGGCTTTCCACCGAGGTAGCACGTCAATGTAGGGCAACGTTTCGAAGCCTGCCTCAGGCTCCATCTTCTAGTGAAGTGTCGGATTCTTGGAAGCGTCCACCCTTAAAAGGCCATTGTTTGCCAAGTGACGTTAGTCACGTGCGTCAGGGCCAATCAGTGCACAGGTGGTGTGACAAGGAAGGACCTGGTGGGGCGGCCGGGTAGTGGGGCCGGTGGCGTGGTAGGGGTATGCACGGCTGAGGGGAGGGGCTGGCGGCGATAATCTTGCAGCCTTGATCTCTGCCTCCTAAGATGATTTATCGCTGGATTCCATGCAGTGCTAAGGTGGTATCCTGAATCCCTATTCACAATTCCATCCGCTAGGCGAATCTCAACTGATTTCTTTATCACACTGTCCCAAAAACCCTTCGCAAAAGATAATATTTTTGTCGCCCCGAAGTCAAAGGTATGCCCTTCTTTGATACTGTGCAAGGCCACAGCCAACATAGTGACCTGTCCCAACCATACACATCTTGCATGTTCTAAACAACGCTGGAATACAGACCGTGTGGTCTGCCCAATATATTGTTGCCCACATTCACAGAGAATCAAGTATATGCCGGGATGCCTAAGACCCAACCCATCCTTAAAGGTCCCTTAACTTCTTAGGTGGGCGGAAGAAAGTTTTAATCCCGACTTTGTTAACATTCTGGCAATCTTGGCTGAAACTGCCCCAGCATGTGGTAGGAATGCATACTGGTCTGCTTGCTGCTTCTCCATCCACTTCTTCACTTTATTGCGAAAAGCTGTGTTAATTTCTGTCTCACTGTATTCATTCATACGGAATGTGTGTCGTAAATGGCCCAGTTCAGCCGGAAGACTGTCCACGTCGTAAATGGCCCAGTCCAGCCAGAAGACTGTCCCGCAGCAAGCAGACCAATATGCGTTCCTACCATATGCCGGGGCAGTTTTCAGCCGAGATTGCAAGAATGTTATACAAAGTCGGGATTAAAACTTTCTTCCGACCACTTAAGAAGTTAAGGGACCTATTACACAACATTAAGGATGACGTGGGCTTTAGGCATCCCGGCATATACTCGATCCCCTCTGAATGTAGGCATCGATATATCGGGCAGACCACACGGTCTGTATTCCAGCACTTTCACTTACGAGTGTAGTGAAATACTTCGTCCACCAACCTATTTGGGTCGGCATGACAGGAAAGATAAAATTAGAGAAATAAGGTGCCGCACTGATTCTTATATGAATTCCTTTTTTCCTCGTACCATTAGGGATTGGAATGCACAACAAAGAGATTAGGTTTGGTGCTGAGCACCCTCTGCCACCCACAGTTTTGTCATTTTCAGAGTATATATGTAGATGTATATTGTTTAGAACATGCAAAATTTGTACGGTTGGGACAGATCACTAAGTCAGCCATGACCTCACACAGTATCGAAAAAGAGCATACCTTTGACTCGAGGGAACAAAAATATTGTCTTTCGCCAAGGGCTTTTGAGACAGTGTGATAAAGGAATCCATGGAGATTAGCCTGGCGGATGGAATTGTGAATAGGGATTCAGGATAACACCTTAGCAGGGCATGGAATCCAGCGATAAATCATCTTAGGAGGCAGAGATCAAGGCTGAACGATCATCGCCGCCAGCCCCTCCCCTCCGCCGTGCGTACCCCTACCACGTCTCCGGCCCCAATACCCGGCCGCCCCACCAGATCCATCCCTGCCACACCACCTGTGCACTGATTGACCCCGACGCACGTGACTGACGTCCTGGCAAACGAAGGCCTTTTAAGCATGGACAATTCCAAGAATCTGACACTTCGCCGGAAGATGGAGCCTGCGGCCGGCTTCGAAACGTCGCTCTACATTGACGCACTACCTCAGTGGAAAGCCCTAGAAAATTTTACATAACTGACTCACCGAGAAAGCTTACATTCGTTCAAAAGAGGAGGGGTCCTAGGACAGACCCTTTTGGAATTCCATGTATCATTTTCTCCCAGTCTGATGAAGCATCTTTACTAATTTTAGAATAAAAAATGGAAACTCTTTGCATTCAACTTTCGATGTATGATTTAAACCATTTACCTGTTGTTCCCTAAATACCATAGTATTCCATTTTTTTCAAAAATAATTAAGGTTTTACACAGTCAAATGCTTTTGCAAAATCACAAAATATTTCTACAGGGCTCATTTTATTATTCAGACTCTCAAATGTGTTATTTCAAAATGAATATATAGCCATTTCGGGATTACTGGAGATCGTGATTCCGCCAGTTGTTGTCATCATTAGCCCTATATTAGAGTGTTCAAATGCAAGACTGCACTAGGAATTCTTTCCGAAATACATTTAATGGTTTCATGCTGGTCCAGGCTGTATTACAACCTAATTTCTGCTTGAAACTAATGGTCCAGGCTGTATTATAACGGAATTACTGCTTTATAATAATATGTCTTGCAACTGACTACAGCAGTATTCCAACAATATTACTAAATTCTGTTGTAGCGGAATCGCCATCTCCAGTAGACCCGCCATTTATATGGATACATGACTATTTAAAAAACCTTTGAGAATCCTGAAAGTAATGAAATGGAATGATAGTTATCTACACATGTTGCTTCTCCTTTTTTAAATAACGGTTTTACAACTGCATATTTTTGTCCATTTGGAAAAACACCTTGCATTAAGGATTCATTACAAATGTGGGCAAGTAACAATCATACGGCAGGGATTCTAGGATAACCATGGTCAGCAATTTGAAAGTAAACAATAAAATTTTTGGTATCTCACTTAGTTCTCGAGATATTGTATTTCAAAACTGACGTAGTTAGGTTGAAAGGCGGCCTGGACCAGAAAAAAATCACCAAAACCACTATGTCTACACCACGGAAATGTTTTATTTTCTTCCTAGTGGTTGTTGTTAGTTTGAAATACGGCCTGGACCAGAAGAAACGTAACCAAAAGCACAAGGAACTATACCTATAACTGATTTTTAACATGCTATATCTCGTAAAACAAGCAAGATATCAAAAAAAAAAATTATCCTTTTTTTTCGATTTGATTTGTCGAGTTCTACAAGATATTCATTATCAGATTGAAGCAACAAGGTAATTACAGAACTGCCCGTATAGCTATCATATCTACACCAAAAAATAATACACACATAAATAAACAGAATGTATAAAAACTTACTTCTATTTTGATGTAACCAAAATACGCCGTAAAATGTTTGTTAAGTGGTATCAGCAAAGGGAATTTTTTTAATAACATCAGTTGTTCATCCATTACAATGTGTTGAAGTACTTTCCTTCACTATTAGAACACATGCGCTTAATTCAATACACACAAAAATTACCCATTATCACTATCAGACTATGTGCGAAACAGGAACCGTTCACGCAAATCCGAAAATAAACAAATGACTGTCATGAAAACAATGTAAGTACAGCCACTAGCCACAATAGCAGTACTATCGACAATCACGTGACCTCCGGACTTAATGTCGTACAAGCAGAAAAGTTCAACCATTTTGGATTTGAACATGGCGTCGTCTGATATAATAACAGAAGTAGAAATACATCCTGATATTCAGGAAGTGGAAATAGAAGCTATACCAGTGGAAATACCGTGTGAAACAGTAGAAACGACGATAGAAGGTGTAGATGGACAGCCTATGATAGCTTTACAGCCGCTACCTGAACCAGGACGAGAAGAAGTGATACTGCAAACACAAGAAGAAATAGTCGGCGGTGGAGATCCTCTATCAGTTTACGATCAGATCCCAGTTCCTGCTGAAGGTGATATTTACGTTGAATCTAGTCCGGGACCATCTAGGAGAGGGAATCGTAAAGGAAAAAGAGGAGTGAAATTGCGTGGAAATGAACATATTATTGGTGAAATTTCGGAGACAAAGTCGCGCAAGTGGGAACAAAAACAGGTTCAAATCAAAACATTGGAAGGAGAATTTTCCGTGACAATGTGGGCATCTGGAACCGACGATGGTAAGTGAACGTTTAAAACCATTGTTTATCATCTAATTTACCGGTATCACGTTGTACAATGAGATTGTTACTCCTTTGTCTTTACTTAACTTTTGTCAAATGTACAGTAGGTAACGTCATAAGGATGCTGGTAGGGAGTGGCGATCGATAATGACGTTATTGTTATTCGGTGTATATATGGTTAATATGAGATGTTAGGAGCTGTCAGAATTGTAAACAATGTTTATTTGGTTTGTTTTGATACTCTGCCGGCCATGAATGAACTAAGGGCGCAGCCATATTTTACAAATGGCCTCTTTTATGCTATGGCGGATGGTAGCCATTTTCTAGGCAGTTCGTGTTGCACCAAGCTCATTGGAATAAAAGTTCCTCACAGTACTGTCGGTGTATAGCGCACAGTTTGTTGCAGTAAAGAATACGTTAATATTTTAGTTGCACTTGCAATTTTTTAGAAATTTTTTGTCCCTTGATTTTTGATTGATTGCGAAACGAACGTTATCGATCTTGGCGCTAGTGTCGTATGGTTCGTTACTGAAGAAAGTAGTGAAAAAAAAGAAAGGTCACCTGGATTGTAGAAAAATTTAGGACTTATTTAGCGTTCCTGTTATTTTTTAATTCAAAAATACTGTGATTTATTGTGTCACGTTAAATTGAATCTGGTTAATATTTGCTGTTTTTAAATTACAGTATAGCAATTACAGAGAAAAATGAGAATTACAGTTTGTATCAATTTTGATACAATTTAGATATATATAATAGCAATTAAAGTGGTCACTTAGGTAGCAGTATTTGTAAAATACATTTAGATTTTCCGAACTGAGCTCTCGCAAATTGGAAATTATCTGTAGGTGCGAATTCGGGGGCTTCGAAAATGTGTTTTGTTTAGCTGCAAAAAACAGTGCTGCCAATGAAATTGGTTGTATAGGAAACTACTTCGACTAAAGTTCGTTGTTTGTTAATTTCTTCCAAATTTAATTGTGATGCAGCATATGTTCCAGTAACAGTTTCTCCATCCATCTACTTTTTATTGCATTAAAATTTTCCAGTGACAATTTATTTCACTCTTTGTCTCCCATAGAAATGCAAGTTTCCCGTTCCTAAAAACAGTCCATAAAGTGCTATTCATGATAAATATCGTGTTCATATTTTCTCTTCCAGTTCTTCTCACAATATCAATTCAGGTGACATTCACAGTCTGTATTTATATACTCCCAGTAGTCTCTATTTCCAACCTCCCCCAGTTACTCGAATCTAGTTTGGATCTACTGGAGATTGTTATTCCGCTAAAACAACATTAAGTAATATCGTTGGAATACAGCTGTAATCAGTCACAAGACGTATTATTTTCAAGCAGTAATTCTGTTATAATACAGCTTGGACCATTATTTTCAAGAAGAAATTAGTTAGGTGGAGAACGCTATACTGCTAGAATTACTTTCTGCCACGCTAAACTATGACATTATACCATGGCGTCATGATGTAAACACCAGTCCGAGCAGCAACAAATGTAACTAATGGGTACTAGGTGGTTATGTGGGCAGGAACAACATAGTAACTACTCAAAATACATTTTACCAGTAACTGACAAATACTGGTATCATCGCCAATAAACCCCATCCATCCAACTGTACAACATGATACCACCATATCGAAAACAAGAATCGCTAGTCAAAACACATTTTAAAACCGATACCATGATAACAACATCTCTAATTAATCCCATCAGTCCAACTATACAACACGATATCACCATCTTCCCAATACACTGACCGTTATAAGCCAATTTTATCATATACAACAATCCCATAAAACATTAATCAAGATCAAAATATCCAATACAACCACATAAATGAAAGAAATAATAACACTCAATGAATAATATAAAAAGATTTTCCAATACCTTCATCACAAAAAACACATACAACGACTACAATTATACACCAAAATACTAATCTCAACACACTTATAAACTATCTTCCGCCGGAAAAATTATGTACCAATACAAACTCGCGAAATAAAATGCCTCCCCAACACTCGACAAAGAAAAGGACATATACTAAACAACGAACAACATATAAGCATTTTGAACCCAAATCAAATATAGCGAAAACAGTAGCCAAGTAACTATAAATCAAGAAAACAACCTACAAAACTACAGCTACCACACCACCTAACCGAGAATTTCTCATTAACCACCATAAACCACACAACACTTACTTTGAATGAAAAATGAACAAAATCACCGGCACATAATTCCCCACCAACCTTCACTATAAATTCGAAACACGACACCGAAACCGCACACCAATAAACATAAACTGCAAATATACACTTTCACTAGGTCCAGCCTAAACTGACAAACAGCTCCTCTTCAAAGACATGACGCAAAAACTTCAATATCAACAAATAAGAATACCATAAAAACAAACATATATCACAGTAACAAGCCAACTTCCTACATAACTGACCATACTCCATCACTGTGTATCAGAGTAACACAAAGTAAACAACAGATCTGCAATCTGACCAATCTAAGAAACGGTCCCGACATAATAACCACATTGTTAATCGATCACCATTGATACATACACTAAGCAACCGACAAATTATGCCACAAAAAAACAATATTTCATACAAGATTAAAATCTCCACCAAAATTCACACAAACCAATAACGTACTGCTCACATAACCATAACGATAAAAATTACATAAAAATCCTACACACAATACCACTATTCCATGCAGACACAATGTTATTGTACTGGAATCGCGATCTCCAGTAGACCCGGTGTGTAATACAGCCTGGACTAGCATGAAACAGTTAAATGTACTTCAGAAAGAATTTCTAGTGGAGTCTTGTGTTTGACCACTGCAGTATTATGAAAACTCCTGGCAGAATCGCCATTTCCAGTAATCCCCTAGTTTTGTACCTCTACATATAAAAAGGAGTTTTTTATGTTCTTCATACAGATACTCAGTTTGTATCCTATCTCAATGAAACATTGCACATTTGAACTTTAAAAGGTTTGGGTCTATTTGAGATTGTTATTCAGCTACAACAACATTAATAATACTGCTGTCAATTGCAAGACGTATTATTTTCAAACAATAATTCTGTTGTAATACAGCCTGGACCAGCATGAAACCGTTAAATATACTTCGGAAAGAATTTCTAGTGGAGTCTTGATTTGACCCACTGCAGTATTATGATGCCAACTCCTGGCAGAATCGCGATCTCCAGCAATCTGACAGGTTTAATTCTAGATGGGGATACCATTACAATCTCTTACTGCCTTGTGTAGTAAACACACAGATCATGTGGTATATATGACCTCATTGGGACGTATGGTCCAGGCTGCATTACGACGTACACTCAAATGATTATTAATGAAATCATATTTTATAAATATGCATTTCGGTCATAATGCAACCTGGACCAAAGTGAAACATAACCATAATGCATGATATTGCAGATACTAAATTTTAAAATCATAACTATCGCTGTTACTGTGTTAGTACGCACAGACTGAATACCTCAAAATGTCATATATACCGCATGATCTGTGTGTACTGCGAGGCAGTAAGAGATTGTAGTTGTACCCTATCTAGAATTAAACCCTTTAAAACAATGGGAAATTACTGTCTAAATGTGGTTTACAAAACCATTTCCTCTCCCCCATGAAGAAAAATTAACACGAGCAGTGGTTCAGTTTTTTTGCAGATATCTTGAAACCATAGGGAAATTGACAAAGTGGATGGTGATGTGCAGAAAGGCCATAATATATATTATTTATTGGCATTGGGACGATTCCAGTCCTACAATTAGTGGTCAGGAATTTGAAATTTAAAATATAATGTTTGGTAGAGCAGCATATAAACTTTCAGTGATTTATCGAATCTTTATGAAACTTTGCACATGTGTACTTTATTAAAAAAAGAAAAAGAGAGAGAAACATACTGTCTATATTTGATTCACAAAATCCCAACCATACTACCCATTTACCTTCTTAATTTTTACAAATGTTCTTGTATACAAACCCACAGTTTTTATCAGATTTCGATACATCTTGGGGTTCTACTGGAGATTGTGATTTCAGTTCAACATTCTGTAATAACATAATACTGCTGTAGTCAATTGCAAGATGTATTATTTTCAAGCGTTATCCATTGTAATGGAGCCTGGACCATTATTTTCTTGCAGAAATTAGGTTGTAATAAACACTGTACCAGCCACTGCTAAATATACTTTGGAAAGTATTTCTATTGGTGTCTTGCGTTTTGACTACTGCAGTATTATACCAGTTCCATGCAGAATTGCAATCTCCAGGAATCGCTAATTTTGCACACATATACTTTAATACAAAGAGAAAAATATGGCAAAACAACGAGAAAAAATACTGCTTATGTTTGGTTTATAAAAACCTTACAACTATCCCCCTTTACCCCTTTAATTTTTACAAATGTTTTATTCCAACCCACAGTTTCTAAAACTTTGCACACCTATACTTTAAAACAAAAATGAAAGAAAAACTACTGCATACATTTGGTTTGCTAAAACTCATCTGCTTTACGTCCCTTAATTTTTACAAACATTCTTTCATATAAATCCACAGTTTTTATCCCGTTTCAATGGAACTTTACACACGCACATATACAAAAATAATAATAATAATAATAATATTGTCTACATTTGGTTTACAAAAACCTCTCCCCGATCTAATCTAGGCTATTAACGAAGCTTTACACGTGCAGCATTTCACTTTTATCGTATGCATTCCAAAAATGGTAGGAAAATCGGTCACAATGGTTGTTGATGGAGAATGTTTTTGACCATCTGATCAAACGAGATAAAACATTAGAATTTTCATATTCAGCTCCTGAGCATTGCTGGATACTATATCAGTAACTGATTGTATTTTGCTGTGATATTCCATACATATCTATCGGCTTCCCTTTTAACCACCTGTATTTGATACCCAAAATATGGGTTCCAAACTTCAGAAATATCTGATTGTATCTTTATATCCAATTCCTTTGACAGGGTTTTTTTAAATGTAATTTCATATAACAATCAAAATTGTAGATGAAAATAAGCTACAAACAAGGTTTATTCATAAATACACAACTTATTACTATTGTTCTAGAGATTGTCACCCTATACTCTTTCGGTTAAAAAGTGGATTTTAATTTGAAGAAATAATCAATTACAAATGGCATGTATTTCATATTAGTAATTTCATCATCTTTATGGAAGTAGATTGTTTCAAAGTAGTTCAGTACATTTTTGGTCAGCTCTTACTGCAGTTTAATAAACTAATCAAAAACTGTTAATTGAAATCTTGATGAAGTGTAGGCCTATTATACTGCCAAGATTTTGGCATACAAATATACGACATCATAAATATATCACTTGTGATGCCATATGCACACATGAGTCAACATTTTAGTGCTACTGCTATAGAAATCCATCAGCTACAAAGAAAGAATTGTTGCAAAAAAAAAAAAACTAAGGTTTCCAGTTGAAATCCAACTAGACCATCCCCAGAGAGAAAGAAACTCTTAAAGCACATTCATTACACAAATTATCAGAAAGTATTGGCATTCCATAAATTAAGAAAATGCCATATCAATGCATGCTTAAAAATAAGGAAGTAATGAATCACACAAGTTTGTAATTGTCACAATATGATGTATGTAACTCATCCAGAAAACAGATAAGGAACGAATGGGTGGCCAGTTGAAAATGATATGCAATGAATAGCAAGTTTTGTTGTTGGATGAAAGAAGAACTGGCTTATTTGTTGCAAATGTTTGTCAAATGAAACCAGTCATGGCAAAACACGTGTTATAAACGATTAGTAACGATGAAGGGTTTCTGTAACAGATGCATAGATATCCTAAATGCTCCTTACTCAATGAAATACACACAGTTCACCATTGTCTGTGTGATTTGGTGCTGCTATCTAGCAAATAATCCTTATTGACACCAGCATAGCCTAGTAGCTTACTATTCCATACTCGTAACCTTGATTGTTCTTAATTTTGCCACTTTCAGATTGAGTTTTGAAATGTTCCTTGTTTTATTAATGTGGAGAGCTTAATCTTTAAAATAATATCTCATTTATCAACTATGGTTAAGTATGGGGGATGAAAGATCGCTCTTCACTAGAAATAACATATGTGATTACGAAAATAAATAGCCAATTACCACAGATGAAGGAAAACAGTAGGGCCAAATGAAAACTTTTCTGTATTTTGGTCTAATACTACATAAATGAATAAGGTGTTAAATTGAAATAAAGTAAATTGTTTTAATGATTATCTGTCCCTCCTACCTTCGTCTGTGATAAGTGACAGGTTATTTTTTTCCTTTTCTTCCTTATTTCATTGTGAAGTGGAATTTTAATTGTTGCCACTAACCAAAACACAAATAGAATAACAATGATACTAAGGAAAAAGGAAACTGCTTTTAGGCAATGTAAATAACAAAGGATAAGGGAAATAATCCTTCACTCATCAAAGCTGTTGCTGTGATGTGTATACAACACACAAGACAAACAAAATTTCAGTTTAAATTGTTATTCATGTAGGAGGGATTGGGTCATTTGGTAAAGGGGGTTATAATGTTTCAACCCGTGAACGGATGTTAAGATGCAACAATCACTAGGCTAATTTTCCTGCTAACACCGATAAGGATGGAGCAGAAATGTACAAAGTTAACATTTATACTTGGGATATAGAGTGGGTTCTTATCCTTAGTCCAATAATAACACAAAAAAACTAAAATTTGCATCCTTTAATTTTACACAAAGGATTCCGGTAATTACAAGAACATCACAGGTGCCACAACTAGTACATTCTGATAAAAAAAAAAACAAGAAAACACATGAATATAACTGATGCGAGGTCAAGGTGTACAGGCCGTAATTCCATTAACATTATTGTTTTCAGTCAAATATATGCCACGACTAGCGAATTTGAACTGTTGGTGAGAGTGTGAGATCTCTCGTAATATGGCACCGCAAGGAACAGAATATTGGAGAGGCTGTCTGCAATTTTCCTATGATAATAGGCTCGTGGGGCACATGAATCATAGTGGTTGCAATGTCACCAAGCATACATTACCAATGTGAGACGGCTGTCGAGTCCGGCATCTTGGATTGACCCGGTTCATGGAAATCAAAGTTCCCTGGCACTTCAACACGACCGACTGGGTAGGTGGTGTAAAACTATCTCTGCAGGCAGGTCATCCCAAATCTGGCGAGGTTGGCTGGAATGCGACTAGTGAAGCACCTAGTGGTGCCAGTGGCAGGCAGGCCCTCATTGTCACCCAGTGACGGTCAGCCAGCAAGTCATGTCTCGTGATCCTGGTCGCATGGACCCCGTTGTCACTCGTGTGGACTCTGATATGCAACATCCGAGACACATGCCTTAGTTTCGTGGGTCGTGAAACTATCGCCCATTGTCTTCACATTCAAACATACAAATGCTTAAAACCTTTTGCACTCCTAGTAGGCGAGGGGGTATGTTGTGGGCAGAAGTCTGCTTAGGTGCAGAATCTTCCTTGCTGTCACAGTTCTTGAACATGTAACAATAATGGCATCCCTAGCAAATATGTCTGATGACTACTGTAATGGCTATTACCATTACGTAACCGACTGTTCGTCACCCAACACTAAGCTGCAACCGGCTTAACTCCAGATTGTCATTGACCCCTCGTAACCACAGCTTGTGACGACTATTAGTGGGGTGATTAGTCAGTTAGCCAGGAATGGCAAGTGGTAGGCACTGTTCCGAAGTAGCCTCTTAACACTTACTTGCATGGAGTGCTGCGCGTCCTCGAACGTCCTCTCTTCAGCTTGCTTCAGGGTTGGCTCTAACTTCCCTTGAAAGGCAACTTGGACACGAATTGGTAAGCAGACAGTGAAAGTCCGTAAATGCTTTAAACCCGTTATTGCTTTCCATTAGTCCGATTCCACACACGCTAGGTTATCCCATGGAGCACTAATCCAGGCGCTGGTAACAGTACTTAGAGCAATTACACTTTACTGGAACACTCGATCGAACAGATGGTAACGCGATCGGAACCGAGATCGGACCCGGTTGGACCCAGCTGGCTTCCTAAACGGACATAGTGGCGGCGTCGATCAGTATAACACTTCCGAGGCCCTCTGAAGCCTCATTTATATAGTACAGCAGTGTACTGACTTGGCAGACCTTGATCAAAGTTCGTTGTACATTCTAGAAAAAAACTCGTAGCTCGAGAGCCACTCAGCATATATCGGACGTCAGCTTCGAATGTTCCCGAAGCTGCCTGAATGCAAGTGTTCACCGATACCGCTCGCTCAGTGCTGAATCTGCCTTTGTCAGCGTCTGTCTCGACCACTACCGGTCTCGCGGTTTACACAGCTGTCGCCTTCACTCAACCTTTATTTCCACAATTTATTCCTTTATTCATTTTAATCGTTATCCATTAAATTTGCCCATTACACTACTCAGCACAATGTATACACACACCGAAGTTTACCTCATGACTCAAACTTCATGTGTGCACATCTCCCTTACCAAATGATCCAGTCTCTTCTACATAAATAAGATTTTAAACTGAAATATTTTATGTTAGGATTTGTCTCTTGTGTTGTGTAGTTGTCGTAGCCTTCAACTTTGGTGAGTGACAGTTTATTTTCCCTATCCTTTGTTATTTATAGAATAACATAAAACATTCCCACATAAACACATATAGAAATACAACTAATGGATAATTGACCGTTCGTCAAAAAGAAAAAGACTTTATGGCAAAAATAACCACTTCAGTCTATTAGATATTCTAAGTGGCAAGGATCTTCACAACAAACATTAAATCGTAGAACATGTAATAGCTCTTCAATCACTCCTCTTCTACACATACACATTGAGGAATCCGTGGAGCCCAATTCAAAATTAGACCAAACCCCCTTGATGATATTAGTGCATGCAACTGCAGCATAATTTTTGAATAACACTTTGTGATTTACCAAAAAATGTTCAAAACATTAATATACGAAAACCTCATACCCAGTTAGTGTATATGAAACAACCCAAGTACCCTGCACAGTATTATGAAAAATTAATTCTAACAAACTAGATATACTATTTCCCTCAGTCACTTAAGAAAATAGCATACCTTTTCCCCACCTGGACAGTTCTGGTTGGTCACAATGTTTTTCTCATACCCTACACCCTATGGTATATCAAAAATAGACGCCTTATTTGTGGGGCTATAGGAAGAAAAAAAAACCTGACTTTTATTTTGCTGAGCTTAAAAATGTAACAGCTTCAATTTGAGACTGAAAGTTAGAGATTGATTGTTTTGCGATAGCAAACCATACATCGAAAAATTCTGTACGTGAAATTTGTACAGTCATGCTGAAAATAAAGAAAAGTAGTATGGGTGTCGCAAATATTCGCAAACAAATGAAGGTATTTCTTGTAGCTAATAAGCAGCTCTTTCAAATAAATATAGTAAGAGATCGGTATAAAGAACTAAACCTCAACATGAAATTGGCTCAGTATTTTTTTTTAATTAAAAATAATCTCG
>JARYHS010005130.1:0-31929 GCA_031002005.1 Vandiemenella viatica
ACTTGGAATCTTGCGTACTTTATAAAATTACAACAAAAATCTATTCACGTGGTCGCCCAAGATTTATGTAAATTACTCTTATATTATTACATATATAATAAAAATGCACCTTGTAACATGGCGACAGCGCGGCTCGTTACAAAATTTAAATTTCGTAAGGTATTTTTCAGGATTTCCTTACACACCCCCCCCCGTCTTGTAAGATCAGGTCCGTGAGACGCCCCCCCCCCCCCTAGAAATCGCCCTCGCAACTTTTTGAGACCTTTTTTCCAAATTTCATTCATATTGCAAATTCAAAGAAGAGCACGCCAATGCGTAAATGCGCTGTATGTTCGATACAGAAAGTGCGTCGAGAAACCAATGCAGAACATGTAATGTATCACTGTGTGTTGTACCATTTTTCAAGGCTTATCACACAAAAAGAATTACTAACCATGGTTAACTGCAGAGTAATAATTATATTACATTTATACGCCTCTAAAACTAAACAAAATACAAAAAATAAATAAAAAAATATATTAACCCGGGTCAAAAAGAAGGCTGGAAAATTTGTGCAGAATTAGTGAAAGTTATTCGGAAAGGTTCTCTCCAGATAAATTACTACGCTCACAAACTAAAAACATTTGAGTTGCTGTAATATCTATTTAGTATATGAAGTACCGGCATGTTTGATTACGCAGACATACACTTTTAGAGGAGCTTTAAACTGAAAAACTTTAGATGTTATATTAACTGTATTTATTTTGTATCTGCGGTTTGAAATCGCGGAGCGACAGCAGAAGAACGCCACACACAACGCTCCAGACGTATTCAGTACACAGCGGTCCGGTCTAACGCCGCATTCCAGGGCAGGTAAACGGCTTAGGGAGCGTGCATAAACCACGTAGCTCCATTTTGGCCTCTGCTGACCCCCCCCCTCCCCCCACGTAGCCTAACGTGCCTTTTGCCTGACCCCCCCCCCGGCTTGTGCCACTTAGCTTTTTTTTTTTTTTGTACTTACACACGAAATTTCGTGCAGTTTTCTCTCACCAAACTTTATCATTATCGGGTATTTAATGAACACAAATCGATGTTTGCTTTATATATTTTTTTTTATTTTTATAGAAATTCAGAAGAAAATGGTGACACTAGCCATTCCTGCAAATTATTAATAATTGGGAAAACATCTTTTTCTTCTTGAGGTTCTGTTTTAGGTACAATAACATCATCTTCGTCGAGCCACTCTACAGTCGGCTCGGGCGTATCGAGTACAAACAACGCTTCCCTCTCTCGCTTCCTTATTACTCTTTTCGCGCGTTGTTTCTGGTGTGGTTTGGTGCGGCCATGAATTGTACTGTGTGATTTCGCTTGCTTTTTTGAGGCAAAGTATGCACCGCAAACATCACAGGTCCTTCCTGCAAATGTACAAATCATAATAGGTTAAAATAACTCCAAAGTATAATTTTTACGGAGAGTAAATAAATAATATTAATTTTACCTTCAATCTGATCACGCACGGTGGGGCAGTAGAAGTCGTACGGCACGGGGAAACCCGTTGCTGTTTTTGGTTTCAAACCAATAGATTGTCTAAGGCATAGGTCAGGAAAGCTATCCTTTTCGTCAGTGTTTTGTGGAAATGGAATGTCAATGAGACCATCACTTGTCCTGCGCAACGGGAATGGTGGTGGAAGGAAACCTTTGCTAGAGACAAGAACATCTTTCAAATTGCCCCTACAGTCTCCACAGCATTCCCTGTCAGCACACTTGACGATCTGGAATTACAAGACAAAAATGAGTTATTCCTTACTCTCATTTCAATATCTGAGTAGGGAGTATGATTAATTTATAAGTTCACCTGAAGAAAATACTGGCTTTCTTGCACATGAGCACTGTACCATTCAGGCGATACGGTATCTGGCTCCTGAGCAATACACTCTGGTTTGACATACTTTTCATTAACCGTATATCCATCTATAACCATACTGCTCCATACCTCCGCAAGTGTTTTAGCAGCAAATTCAAAATTTCTGAGTTCCAGATCTTTGTCAATTGTGACAGCTGACTCATTGAGATGGGAGCCATAATGATCTTGAGGCAGTATTAAGCCGGATAGTTGCCAGCTTAATGGAGCCATACGTCTTTCCACTCGATTATAAGCACTTCGCCCAGGAGCGTTGGTGATAACAAATAGTGCATCAAGGTTATGGTTTTTAAAGTGACCTATGGCATGAGCAATTACTTTTTGGTATCTCGGATTTTCATCTGGCCCTCCATCTGACATTATTACTACCACTGGTTTTACTTGCTGTCCATGGTTATCTGAAAGAGAAAATTTGTTGATGAATAAAATAAAATACGTCCAAGTATACTCGATCATAATACATTGAATTGTTCGACAATACCATAAATTAAATCTCTGAATGATTCCAAATGGAGTAGACTTTCGAAGTCGAAAGCATGAGATGCCGCCGTGCTAGAGCAATGTTTGGCACTGCGGATAGCAATGTATGTGGGTCCTGAGTATGTTATTGTCTTCGGGTCACCGATCTTGCCACTTTCAATTTTAATTCCCGCTTGTACGCTTGGAATCAGTTTGTGCTTGGGAGCAACCACCCAGTCATGATCTGGCAAAGTTATTTTATACTCCAGGTGCATCAGGATGGGCGCTTGCTTGCTTGCAGCTGTGAGTCCCATCGGTACTCTGCTTTTGTCATCTTGGGAGATTACAGCCACCTGACTAGGGCATAGAATTGAAATTAATTGTTCCAAAGACCTGTGGAAGGAAATGATTATTTTAGTAGAACTATAAATAATAATGTCCTGAGAGGTTTGGAAATTCAAGACATGGAAAAATTTACCTTATTGATGCTGTACAAAATTTTCCATCAGGATGATCCTTTCTTGCATCAGCTTGAGCTCTGCAGAGCTTCACTGGCACTGTATTAACATGTCTTTTACCCTCAGTTGTGTAATAGTTCCGAGGAAGGAGTCGGAGGTAAGTACCACTCTTTGATATACTAAATCCTTCTGCTTGTAGCTCTGTATGCAAATCTGCCAAGGTTTTGCAGCTCCGCACTAACTCTGATCGCCGTCGAGCGTCAGCAGCTCCGCCAAACATAGCGATGTTAATAATCGCCTTTAGAAGTTCCTGTTGGTCTTCCTCAAGTGCGGGCCGTCCGGGTGCATCTCGGATCTATTGAACGAGCACAATACGATACAACGCTGGAATGATTACAACGCTCAACTTCCTTTTACTTAGATATATAAATAATACTTTTCCTTAAAACTATGATTTGAAGTTGAGATTAACTCTCACCAACAATAAAAATTGATTTTGTTTTATACGAGCTACTATTTAACTATCTTAAACGGACAGGCAGCGTGGGGGGAAAAAATAGGGGTTTCTTAGGACTTACGTGCAAAAGCTTTGCTAGACCCGGATTTTCTGTTTTCAGTACTTTTAAAATTTGTTGCCTTTTATTCCTATATCTTTTTTGGCGCTTTGCTTTAGCCTCTTTTGAAGAGAGCAACTTTCTATTTTTGTCTAGATCCTTTCTCAGGCAATCGATTTCTTTCTGAACATTCGGCCCAGTGAGACCTTCGATGGCAGCACTAAGCCGTTTCTCCATAAATCTTATTTGTGATTTCAGGGCATCTTGAGCAGGAGCGGTGTAGTGGCGAGTCGTGCTGCAGCTGGTCACTGTACTATCCTCATCACTATCTTCATCACTGCTCACGATTTTAGCCAAACTCTGTCTCTCAACTGTAAAGAAACCACACACCCGTCGTATATTCCGGTACCAGATTATTGTACCTATAATTTTAAGCTTATATTTCCATACCTGACAAAGAACTGTCGACTTCCATACATGCATGCATAGCAACATCTGACGGCGATGCCGCGGATGAAGTTGATGCTATCGCCGGTTCAGACTTTATTTCATTGCTGTCCACATCTTGAAGACTGTCAATAGCTGACGGAGCATCAGTCGTGGAACTCTGTTTTGGTTTCTAAGAGATTAATTCGTACTTTATAGTTAGCTAAAGAGAGCAATAATCAAAGCAGGTAAAGAAATATTATGAAATAAGAAAGAAGTCAACCCAAAAATTTATATCACAGAAGAAATTTTGGAGTTGGTGGTTCAGAGGAGAAAACACAATTGTAGATTGATACTGCAAGGGCAGATCAAGAAAAACGATGATACTTTTATGTAATTTTTAGAACTAGAAAAAGATTTGATAATGTTAGATAGGACATGATGATCGATATTTTATATAAAATATAAAGAATCATTTATATAATCCATATAAGATTCAGATGGCTGTAATAAAAGTAGAGGAACACGAGGAACATGCGTCAGTTAAAAAGATTGTAAGGCAATGTTGTAGTCTATCCCCGTTAATATTAAACTTGTATATGGAGGAAGGATTGAAGGAAATAAAAGAAAAATTTGAAAATGACGTAAATGTTCAAGGGGAAAAAATCAGTATGCTACGATTTGGGGCCATCCATAAATTACGTCACACCTTCAGGAGGGGGGGGGGGTCAACAAAGTGTGACATCGTGTGACAGGGGGGGGGGACGTGTCATAAACTTTGTGACATCACATGCATAATTTGTATCACTTTTCGGCTCGTGGCGGAAGATGAAGATGATGTTGACACATCGAATGTACCCACCACTATCGAAATCAAGAATGAAGTGACTATTATGCCAATATAAACAGTATCAAGGAATGTTTTCAAAATCCATGGACACATGATGACTCAATTTTGTATCATTAATTCGATTTTTATGTTTTTTATATATTTTCGTAAATGTTTGATTTATTGTTGATATTATTTTTTAACTAGAAATACATAAATCACTTTGCAAGTGCTGTTTTAATTTATAAATTTAAAATTGAAAAATATGTGACGTCACACCATGGGATGGGGGGGGGGGTCCCACAAATGTGACATGGGGAAAGGGAGGGGTCCAAAAATCATGAAATTCGTGTGACGTAATTTGTGGATGGCCCCTTTTCTGATGACATTGTCCTGTTATCAGTAAAGGCAGAGAATGTAGAGAAGTTTCTGAATGGCCCGAAAAAAATACTTTAAAGGAAGATTTTGGACCATATATAGACCAAAGCAAGACAAAAGTAATTAAATGTAGCACAAATTACAGCAAAAACAGTAGACCTTTAAATACAGGGCGTTCGCCGGAAAACGCTACCCTCCCAGTCTGTTGCCGTCGGCAACTTGCTCGGTCAGTGGTGCCAGCAGTTTCCGCCACACGGCACCGTGAATCACCACACTGTTTAACACCTCCGCTGCCCCAACAGTGCAGTGCAGTGACCCTTACATTGTTAAGAACGGTTTCTTTGCATTGTAGATAGTTTGTGACTTCAGTCTCTTTTTAATCAGTGTTGTGAATAAACGTTTCTTTGCGGTTTGGCTGGTTTGGGGCTTCATACTCTTATTAATCTGTACCGTGTTTGAGTGTGAGTAAAATTATGGTACGTTACAGTTTGCAACAAAGAATATTTCTGTACGATACATATGTGAAGAAGAAGTCGTTTAAAAAGTGTCGCAGTAAATTTCGTCGCGAATTTCCTGGCGCTTTACTGCCAGCTAAATCAACAATTCTGCGTCTGGTTAAAAAAGTAAGAGAAACGGGTTCATTTTTTATCAAAAAGAGACTGTCGGTCAACCGTATTCTCACAGAGGATAAAATTGACGATATCGCTTTTCGACTAGAACAGTCACCCAAAAAATCATTAAGTCAGTTAGGGCAGCGTGTGTCTCGAAATATGTTCAGAAGATGTGAAATGTGCATTACACAAGAGGGTCAACACTTCCAGCATATTTTATAAGGTAAGCTAATGAATTACGTCACATTTAAATGCTTAGCACACAAGTTATGAAGTTTATGAAGCGTAATTATTATGAAATAGTCCGCGGCCGACGGTCGAACAATGCCGGAAACTGAGCGCTCGCTCGCCGGGAGCAGTTTCTTCCTTGTAGCGCTAACAGTGGGTTGCGTTTCCCGGCGAACGCCCTGTATATTTTTCAATGCTGGTGTATCGAAAGTGTCTGATGCATCTGTGTATTACAGCATAACTCACATATCAGATCAAACATGGTACATATAGGTCCGTACATCAGGGAAGGTTTTTACGAAGAAACGAGACAATAACATTGAATATACTTTAAAAAAAATAAAACGTCCAAATATACGGGGAAGAAATAACAGTATTTATTTCGATGTTTAAGTATCGTGCCAACTTTTTTTCGTTTTTTAAATATTGATTTTGGTGAATATTTTACCGCTGTTATATACGATAATTTGGTATTTCACAAATTTACTAATTTTTATCTGACTAAAATAATTCAACGACCGTTTTAATCGTTTAATGAAATAGGCTGACACTTTTTTTTCTATAATTAACCACTGACGAGTTATCGATTGAGAAAGCGATTGGGATATGACACTACTGCTGTGTCAACAAATGAGCAAAATGAATAAAAAAATATTAGGCAATATTTGGAAATTCAGTTCATCCCGACTAACGCCAGATCATCTTGCTATTTAATTATACATTATAAATACACAGTAAATCAGGCAGAGATAATTAATTATCTGTTCACCATTTCTAGGCGAAGCTGAGTACCATAGCTATTTAAATGCAAAAAACAGGTTTAGATGTAATATTAGACGTAACTGAATTCTGTTACTTAGGAAGTAGCATTACAACTCGTGGGTGAAGCAGGAATGATGAAAGCGGAATAGTACTAGCGAAAAGAAAAGTATTCAAATTTTGATCTAAGACTCAGAAAGAACTTTTTACAACTATTTGTAATGAGAACAATTTATTGTAGCAAATTTTGTACTTTATACGGTAAGTACTTGAGAAAATGAAATTGAAAATTTGAAATGTGATGCTATAGGTATAGAAGGATACTAAAAATTAAATGGACAGATAAAGTACGAAATATGCGTGTTTTGGAAATGCAGGGCAAGGACAAATATTTGTGTAAAAGTCTCACGGAAAGAAAAGATGGGATGGTGGGTCACATTTTCAGTAATGCGGGATTCGGAAGGAAACAACTCTATAGTTACAGAAGGATTATAACTTCGAATCATTTAATTGATGACTTAGTTTCAGCAAGTCGTATCCTGAGATGAAGAGGAAAGCTCAAGATAGGAAAATATTGAGGATTGCGTCTAACAAATCAAGAGAATCATTTAATTGATGACTTAGTTTCAGCAAGTCGTATCCTGAGATGAAGAGGAAAGCTCAAGATAGGAAAATATTGAGGATTGCGTCTAACAAATCAAGAGATTGACGACAGAAGAAACATCACATCCAGTTTAAATGGGTGGCTGAACGATGCATGGTAATTTGCATTAAAAAAATTTAAATAAAGATCTGTTACCAAAAAACATCCTCATCATCTCATTCATCATTGGTAATTCGTCAAAAAATAGCACAAACTTACCTGCCGCGAAAAGTAACTAAGGAGAGCTGCATCCTTTTTAGTTTTCTTTTGCTGCAATTCTGTCACCATTCTCTGTACATTACCAGGAAATGAGTCTTTGTCCTGTTTAAAAGATTTCCATAGCTCATTGACGTCGCTTTGTATTTTGGCTTTTGAAAATTCGCTGCAAAAACATTTCCGATACGCCTCGTACAGTTTATTGTACAGCGCCATTTCACACCATTATCACACTTTTATCTTAAAATAACACTGCAACGTGCACTAGAATTATAAATGCAATGAAGTTTAGCCGGATCACGAGCGGAGTAGTGACACGCCACTGATAAAATTTTGTTTCAAGACATCAAAATAATACTGTCACTGGCGAGAGAGACATCCCGTGTGACACCCGCAACTGAAAGCGAATTAGTTGGGATCGTCGCCTCTACCTCTGCTCATCTCCAATAATTCCCGATCTGTACTTTATGCCTTCTTTCCGCGTACTGTTGAATGTCGCATTTGAGGATCCCTCCAGAGGCAAGACTGACCCCGTGGATTTAAGAGGTGTCACTTCCGGCTAAAGCCGCCCTCGCTAGTTTAGAATAAGACAACAGCTGTCTGCTATACCCCGCTCGTGGGGTTACTGGATGGGAAAATTTGTACAAAAAGAATTACATAAAGTGATATATTTTATAGAAAAGAAAGAGTATTTGTTTCAGAACTGCACTGACACCAAAGATTTGTGATCTGTGCATGGAATGGAAACTGAGGCAAATTGCAAATATACGAATACATTTCTCGTATTTATACAGGGCCGTGTAGTGCTATAATCAGAGAGGCAACGTAGAGGGCCCGCATAAGGCAGCGAATTGAACATACAATTTGAATCAATCAATACTTAAAAATCTCTGCGCAATGCTTCTCAGTATTGATATAAGTTATTACCGATATTACGATCAATTGTTGACGAGCGCTCGGCAAAAGAATATTGATCTCACAGCGCGGAGACGGCAATAATCACAACAAATAACTGCACGTGTAGTCCTGTTGAATTTACAATTATTGACGCTATCGTAAAATTACTAAATGTCAGCTAATTCAAACACGCCCTTAATACGCCTTAGCAGAAAAGTCACCACTCGCACGGCAATGTTAGTGTATAGTGTATCTAAAATACAGAAATAATTAAAGTACGGAAATAATGTCGACATGTTGTTGTCTATTCTGTACTCCAGTGTTTCTCATCCTATGGTCTGTGAAGATGGTTCAGGTGGTCCGCAGGTAGAATATTATAAATTTAAATACCGTATTCGAACTTTATAAGGCTATAAGCGAATATAAACTATAAGCCCACCTTTTTGAAAGCCAATATTACAATGACCAGGCAAATATCTGGCATTTCCAGGATATAAGGATAAGTCAGCGTTGTTCCTAGAATAGGCTGTTCATTTCCGGTCAGAATCAAGAAGAGCGCCGTTCGTCTAAGGATTAAATAAATGACCGTTTTCTGAGTAAGTCTTCTAGTAAGTGTGAGTTACTTCAGCACTTGCTAGGGTTAGTGTTCATAAGAGTGCTGAAGCTGTAATAAAGATGTCAGGTCTCGTTACTTTTAGTTTGTGCATGTAGTTGGGTGATATAGTGTAGCACCCAGCTTACGGTATCATTATTATTCGTTTGGTTACTGAATATTAAGAGTCGGGTCAATGCGTAATTAACTTTTGATAGTTCACTTCGTTTCACAACTGTGTTTCCGTAGGGATTCAAAATATGTTTTAGATATATTACGCTATAATAGTAGGCTAAAATATGTCCCAAATGCTAATAATATACACATAAGTAAAAAATTAGGCCCATAGTGGTTCCCAGTATCATTTTTGACAATTTACTGGTCCTTGGATTGGAAAAGGTTAAGAAACGCTGCTGTACCCTATTTCAGTTGTGAGTGCTGAAATGGATAAAAGCCACGTAGCCTCGCTCGGGACCCCCCCCCCCCTCCCCCCACGTAGCGCAGCGTAGCATTCTGCCCAACCCCCCCCCTCCCCCCAACCGGACCACGTGGTTTGTGCACGCTCCCTTAGGCGTAAACAAAGCCGCACTCAGCGAGGGCTCGGCCGGGCGAACCGTAGCAGTTAAAGGGTTAAACGTACTACACATCTCTAAACTTAATTACCTAAAGGAATAGATGTCGGAGTAAATAGTGTAACGGATATGAGTCAAGTGGAAGAAAAATTCTCGTTAGTGGCAATGAAATGTAAGTCCACAAAGTAATTAAAATAAGAGTCCCAAGCAATCCGATTGCATGTTTAAAGATTCGGTATGATAAAACACCATGACTTCGTTATTAAGTTTTTTTAGGAACTAGTTTCCCTAGGTAATTCTTCGCTATTACTCAAGGTCTAGGACTGTTGTGATCATAAAAGAATAATTAAATGTGTAGCTCAGTAGGAGTCGTAAAGTAAAGCAAATATTAAGTAGACTTTCCACACTTTCTGGGTGCGCGGATTTAACTCAATGTCTTCTCCACTATTATTTAATAATGTTTTAAGCAAATTATTCGCAGCACTCAAAAAAAGGAGTAAATAAATAAATTGAATAGAATTGTCTTCTTAATTGTGAATATACAATGGCAGTAACCTCTACAAATATTCAAAGCAAATGTATGTATTTTTGAGGAAATAGATGTTTATTATTAGAAATATATTGATAATGTAGGTAAATTAAACGCATTTTTGTAAATTGTAGGGCATTATGCTTCTAGATAATTGAGTTTTTTATATGGAACTAAAGGTTTACCTGTTGGTGAACATATTTCTGCTAGACGTTAGGAAACAAATGTAGATGTTCATTGGATGACAAAGCACTAACTTTCGATGTGGAATTATTTGTCATAATGAATGAGGCTGAAGTTGTTACCAGCCCAAATGGTAACTGATTATAATTTTAGTGATGTTATAGATATATAAATTTTAAGTTGAATTACAGTGTTGTATAAATGTTTTAGTCTGTATTAGGTACCTAACGGTTAATTATAATTGATGCTATTTACTAGACATAAGTGTACACAAGGTTGGCACATAATGGTTCATCATTTGTATGTTTCTCGTTATAAGCTATGCATTTCTTGTATCCGTTGGCTATACTGATTTAGGAATGAGTTAGCATTCCATTTACTGACAGGTTGCAAACATAATTTTTTTCTACAGTGAGGGTTAGGCCATTAAGACAGAGTAATGCCAGTAATGATAAATGAAACACTTTGTAAGAATGTAGATATAATTAAATAAATAGTTTCATAAAATGGAGTTCTGTGAAGAGACAAATTAAATTAGCCAGGAAATATAAGGGCAGATGAACCATCAGAAGATCAAGTGATTCAGGAAAGTAGGGGTGTAACGTAGCATTTTATTTCTTTGTTGGGCAAATAAAATTTTAATGTGGACTGCAGCCTATGTGGTGATCTCAAAACGTCACCACATGTTTTATTAGAAGGGACGATTGAATTGCAAAGATTTGCACTGGGTGAACATGCCCACAGCGATAGAATTCGGTGACGAATGGATTCCAGTTAGTCAGGGCGACACAGGGTGGAAGTGGAGGGGAGAGGAAGACCGCTAGAGCGGACATTGCGGCAGAACGTGGCAGGTGCCGGGCAGTGCTGTTTGCTGCGAATACAGTGTTTATTTGTATCTGTGGATGCTGCAGCACCAGTGAGGACTTCACACGGTAGTGTACCACCCCTTCTGACTGAAAAGTGTTGACATTTCGCTACCATGGTGATTAAAAACCCAGTACGACACAGAGAGCATTGAAAATTGCTTCTTGAGTCTCCCGACGTCAATTTAACGTCAGTGAGCTAGCTGTGAAACTTGTTGAATGTTTGATAAACGAATGTATTCCCTTTTGGAACAGAACTCTGACATTTAATAATGGATTTATGTGAACTTATTTCAGAATAATTTAACATTTTAAAAAAAATCTTATTGCTTCAATAAAATATAATTTTTTAAAATTAATTTCATTCGTTTTCCTATTCAATTGAGAGGCAAAACTCTGTCCTAACTTTTCCTATTTTGGAATGGCGCCCTTGGAAATATTTATCTTAATAATTAATAAAACAAGTTAAACTAAAAAAAAGTCATTACCATTTTGAAAATATTATGACCAGACGAGGTATAGAGATCATTTCAATAAACACACTATAATAAATCATTGGATTCCCTAATATCCTTGTTACAGTAAGGTCCGTTATCCTTGCGACTAATATCATAACTTGCATTCCCTTCAGCTTCTATAGTTTCCAACCATCCCCATTCTATATTAAAATAATGGGGAGTGAGGGTTTGTACGTCTATATGCCAGAAATAACATACATTATGAAATAAGAAAACAGTCGTTTCTAGTTTTGGTGGATTTGCAGATTTCATTTCCTAAAAATGAAGATGTCTGAAGAAAACCCCACAAAACTCCCTAAAATTATTTCCAAGTAATTGAAATCTTTATTAGTAAGAACTAAAATATTTCGCAATCACAAAATTCTAATTTAAATGGCTGAGAAGCTATCAGTCTGAGATAAGCTGCATGAACTGCCAAGTCAGCGATTCTACAAGGATTTCATATTTCGTTTTAGAGATACTGAAACATAAAAATTTAAGAGAACGTATTGCAGTTACAAAATAGCAAAACTATTGGCACGTCTGACAAGAGACACCTTTGGCCTTTAACGCTCGGACCCACACGAAAACATGTTTAGAATAAGAAGCTATCATAAACAAAATAGTGGTGTGTGTCATTTCCGTGCGAAACGTTGCATTCTACTTCAAGTAACATTTTAATAGAGAGCAAAAAGGTAACAAGATATCAATACCATATGAATGAAATTATACGTAATTCAATGACGTCAGTGTATCATTATATTTTCAATCAACAGTGCCAAAACCTCTCTGCTTAAAGTACTTAATATATACGTATATACAGCAGTACCACACACCTGATAGTGTTTATATTAGTCCTCAAAGTGCAGGTGAGTGATTTTGCAACATGAGCATATGCGTAGGCTTATACGTAGGTGCTGTAAATTGATTGCAAGTCACAGAGTGAAGCTTCTTGATGAAATAACGATCATGTATCTTCATTTTTGGTTTGACACATTGTAGTCTTACAAAATCAGTAATCCTTCTGATATAGAGCTAATATTTCCGAAGGAAATAAACATCAAGGGGTTAGCAATATCTTCAGCATAACACCTTTGTTTGGAAAAGTGGCATCTAGAAGGGTACGATCTGTATGACCTGACCATGAATCACACAACAATAGACTCTTTTCATTTGTTGCATGTTCGCCAAGGACTGTCGTTAGAAAACGTTTCATGTGTTCTTGAGTCATTTTTCCTCTTTTGGGAATATTTCTTGGACAGGTTGTTTCAAGTTTCTTTGAAGTAGCTGGACGGAAAGTGCCTTGCGCGTCTCTTGATAACAGATGTACAACTAATGGCGCCAGCAGACACGTGCGGAGTTCTGCATGGAAATGACGCACACCACTGTTTTGTTTGTGATCGCTTGTTTCCGTGCGGTTCCGAGCGCTCGAGGTCAGAGGTGTCCCTTGTGAGTGGCGCAGATTACTTGATTCGCAGGCAGAGCTGCAAGAGAGCAAAGTGTCATCGACTTGACTCTGGAAGACCTAAGTCTGATAGCCGGACGTCGATTCGAACCCACGTCCTCCACAGTGCGAGGCCACCTCGCTCGCTAATTCCTCTGCCAGCCTTACTCGACCTAATTATCGTCGGTACAGTCACCGGTGACTTACGTTATTCAGTCTTAAAGGACTTCGGTTGTCTCTAATGCACTATCACAGATTTCCTTTTGTTATTGACACGCATTACACATTATAGCTGTCTTATTCAAATAACTGATAATCAAAGGCTTTGGAAATATTTTTAGGATCCTCTGAACATTTTGGCAAATAGAATAGAATCATGCACATCATGAGAAAAATCTTGGGTCCAGTTAAAACAACAGAACTATGGAAATTAAGAAGTAATAAAGAAAGTACCAGAATGTAGAAAATACGTATAACAGAATTAATAAGGAACAGGAAGGAGATTTCTGTTTTTTGGACATATGTACGGAATGAATGATAACAGACTAACGAAACAAATATTCAAATAACTCTGGGGGGGGACACAAAGATCAACCAGCTGGTTTCAAGAGGTTAAGAAAGATTTGGAAAGAAGTAAAATAAGAGGAGATGAAATTATGGAAAGAGAGATCTTCAGAAAGAAGGTAGTAAGTTTTGAAGGATTCCAAGGCAGAAGAGGAAAGAAATCTGCTCCAAAGTGGTGTGAGGAGAGAAGGAAGAGACCTAGTGGAATGATGAAGGAACAAAAAACAACAACAAAGCATGAAGAGTTGAAATTGAAAGGTGGTCCCAGAAGTCCTTATCGGAAAGAAGAGGAAAAATCATGCACAGTCTGTCTGGGTCTCTTACAATTTTAAAACGTTTATCTGCGAATATTCAAACAATTTTTGCACTTAATGTTTTGCCTCTATTACTGATATCACCAGCTGTATACGAAGGACACAATGCATCGACAACTGCGTACTGGCTTTATTAAAACAACAGACGGCAGGGATCGCTTCGTTGTTTTACCGGTACAATAGGCGACGACCTATCACGTCAGAGTCGGTAATAGTAATTAGTCGCCACAATAGACACAGGCGGTGAAAAATTCGGCGTTCCCAAGGCTGCGCGCACAATGGATCCGCCATTCGGCAATGTCTATTGTGTGCCCACTGCCGCTGTAATGATTTTCCACCGGGCGACCGTCACATTGTGCGTGAACGCCCCTGCCGTGCAGGCAGCCAATGCGACTGCACTGCTCGGCGAGGCAGCTGCATACCTGTCAGTCGCCTCCGCTCGTTTATCATCTTCGATTGCCGATTCGACTTTATTCCGACTCGGGATGCTTTATAGGCTAACAGATCTTCATTTTTCACAGCGCGTCTGGTTCATATTGACAGGTGAAGGTGTGATGACATATAAGATTTAAGGCATCTAAACAATGTAAATAAATTAATGCAAAAGAAGAATATACAGGTAAAAGAATATAGAATGGGATTAGTGTGGGAAAGGAAGACAAAAAAAAACATACTATAAAAATTAGAGATATAGACTTTGAGGTAAATAAGAACTTCATAACCTGCGAAGTGAATTAATGGGGAAATGAATATATCAGTAATTTGACTCAAACGCTTATTTTCTCATAACCCCTCGCGTCGAACTAATAACTAATACATCACATAAATAGGTGGCACGAGCTTCGATACTGGCGAAAGAATCTTAAGACAGCCTCAGATAGCAGAAAAAAAAATCTGTTAACGTTATTAACGTTAGTCCTTAGAAAAAAGCACATTCACTTTTTCCTGAATTTTCCAATATTAATTTCTTTATAACCTTATTTGGACTGTTATGAACATTTAAAAAAACTGGTCTATAGAAAATAACTTTCAGTCTTTTCCAGAATTTCCCAGTTTTCCAGGAAACTTTTCCGAGTTTCATTATAAAATCTTATTCGGACTACTACGAACATTAAAAAAATTACCCAAATCATTCCATGGAAAAGAAGTACTTTTAGTTTTTCTCGAATTTTCCAGTTTTCCGAGCAACTTTTCCAAATTTTCTTTGTCTAAAAACCATATTCGGACATTTAAAAAAAATAGCCTAATCGGTCCTGCCGTTCTCAATTGATGCTGCAACCAACGAATAGAATTTCATTTTTATTTATATAGAAGATACAAGAATCAAAGAGTTGTAATAAAAGTAGAGAATCATGAGAGACGTGTACCAGCAATGTTGCCTCCTTAGCGATTTTGTTGCTAGATTTAGTGAATTTTGAAGTTCGACAGCGATATTCTTAAATGTGTTATCGCTAAAAAAAATATTTGGTGATTTTTAGTGATATTCAATCTTGAAGTTTCGAAAAATATACTCGATTCCTTTCAACTACATTATTTGGGAGAAAATGTGTCTTTTGAGTGTGGAGAATACTCTTCTCCAGGGCAAAGATAACAATGTAGTAAATCTTACCTCAGAACTCAGATTTGATGAAAAAATTAAAAACCCCTACAGCAATGACATGGTATTAATTATGTTCATTGGAACGCTACAAACAATGTCACTGAATTTTGGGCTGAAGTTCGAAAATAAAAGAATGCTGCTACCTTTTTGTAGTTATCTGATTTAGCCATATCCACTTTATCACCTAAAAATTTTTAAGTGATTGGTATAATATCTTGCAAATCTCATTAAACATTTAAAACCATTAAGTTCAAGATTTTAAATTTTCGAAAAACAGTTCGGGAAGTATATATAAGAAGCACGTGTTGTTCGTTTGAATTGAACTTACGTAGTTCTTGTGCATCCGGTTCCCCCTCGTGTTGATAGTAATAAATGATGTCTGCGGAGTGAGAGATTGAGACTGGTGTTACCATGGAGGAAGGAATATATGGAGACGACGCAAGAGACCTTCACCACGCATTGAAGTGAAGCCGGGCGGAGGAGGAGTGGGGGGCTAGGCCAATCTCATACAGACACGGGGTATATGTACAAAAACCTCAAGGGGACTCTAACATAAACGTAACGAAGTAATCTGGTGATGCATTATTATGTAACTCGATGAGGCAAATACAAAATATAGAATAAATTTTTTTGATATCATGCTTAGTTTTCGAGATATTCTGTCTCAAACGTGAAATGTTTTTGGTTGATTCAGAAGAAAAAATTGCTGACGGATTCTTATTTAAAAAGACGAGACAAATAAAAAATAAAGAATAAAAGTTTTCGATATCTCATCTATTTTTTTTTTTTAACAGTTTAACGTCCCTTTTTAACAACGTGGTCTTCAGAGACGGGAAAGGATGGGGGGCAAGGAATGGGAAGGAATTCGGCCATGGCCTTTTGAAGGAAGCATCCCGGCATTCACCTGGAGTGATTTGGGGAAACCATGGAAAACCCAAATCTGGATGCCCGGACGGGGATTCGAACCGCCGTCCTCCCGAATGCGAGGCCAGAACGCTATCCGTTACACCACCACGCTCGGTGATATCTCATCTAGTTCTCGAGATATACTGTATCAAAAGTGAGGTGTCTTGAGTAGAAATGCAGAAGAAAATTTTTGCAAAAGTCAAATTTAATGATCGATTCTTACGTAACACGACGAGACAAATCGAAAATAAAGAATAAATTTTTTTCGATATCTTGCTTAGTTTGCGGTTGGATTGATATGCGGCCTGGACTAAAAATTAATTCTGCCAAAGCCACAATGAATTACATGGTGGACATGCAGTGGTTAGGTTGAAATGAGACCTAGACCAGAATAAAAATAGTAATTTTGTTGCCATACATCATAAGCTTAATTGTGAATAGCTGGAAGTGGAAGTAGTTTCCATCGCGATACACGTTTTGTCACTAACTTGGTTGTCATGAAATTACTAACAGTAATAGATAAATTTTTTGCGGTAACAACATCGTTTGCTTCATCAAGATTCCTAGATTGCATAGCATAATTTAACACATTTAATTTCATCATACATTGTCAGTATAAACTGCAACGTGACGAAAAAAGCGCAATACTAAATTAACTGAACCGCGATGTAAAACACACCCCTTTAAATCTCATTTTCAACAGTCGTTAAAAAGTAATGCTAGTCTATTATGTGCAAAATAGCAAGGTATGCTGATTTTCTACACTACACCAACAAACATTTGAGAACAAAGTCATCCATTGAGAACTATGACTAAATATTTAAAGACAGGTGCCGAAGTTTGCAATTCCTACCGCCCACTTCAACAACGATAATTATAATTCAACTTACTTATGAAATGATATTCCAGGTTCTTTCCTCTCGTGCCTATTTGTGCAAACGTATGCCACACAAGATGGCATTATACAACACTTATGCCACATTACAAAATGAAATAATCACAGTATCTAACACAATGTGAACATCGCATTTGTTTGGGATCGCAATATCGCCGCTGCCACCACCGCGGCCCGCGCATGCGCGAGAGTTTAGAGCCTGCTTCACAGATTTAACGTCACTTCTCCTCCATATATTCCTTCCTCCATGGGTGTTACCAGCTTGTGTAAAAGAGAATCATTGGCTCGGCGACAAAGGAAAGTCACGCGCATGAATGGCAGTCAGTATCATATGGGGATTCTACGATGATGGATTCTTAGGTAACGCGACGAAACAAATTAAAAGAATAATTTTTCTGATATCTCGCTTAGCTCGCGAGATATTTTATCTCAAAATTGACGTGGTAAGGCTGAAATGCGGCCTGGACCAGAAGAAAAATTTAGACATAGCCAAATTTGATGACGAATTTGTAACTCGATGAGACAAATCTAAAATAAGGAATACTTTTTTTTTGTTATCTCGCCTAGTTCTCGAGATATTGTATCTTTTAGTAAGATGGGGGATTCAGTGGGGAGGGGGTTATTTTTTTAACTTTTTAATTATGATTATTTCTCTTGACAAGAATCTCGAAAGCTGCAAGATTACAAGAAAACTGACAATTAATATTTATTTTGTTCTGTTGTCAATTACACTGCTAGGTATATTTACAATTACCATTATCACAAAATCAATGCAAGATATCGAACACAATATCAAGACATTAGAATTAGCCGATTAAAGGAAACAATGACTGAATTTAACGTTGCTATGATTCAGGAAGTATTAAACGAAATTAAATACTAAAGTTTACTAAATGTGCATGATATGTCGTGATAATAGACATCATCAACATGCACATTAACATGAAAATTAATCTCGGGTGCCGTTAATACAAGAAAACATTGTGGAATTTGTGATAAGCAAGGGGCCTCTACTACACATAATGTTCTGCCAAATATGCCGTCTAGTTCAGAATGATGCTCAAGTCGCATACGGGTCTGTCACAGTCTCAAGAACCAAACGAAGCATGACCTGGCGGGAGCACATTACCACCTCGTAGACTGCGTCGATGATGAATTGTCGCACAGCCTATCGCTGTGCGATATCGATGCTGCGATCAGCCGGGTACGATCGCCCTGCCTGGCCAACAAGGATCCCCAGCCAGCGGTCATAGTACGGTCACTGTACGACTGCTTCCAGGGTCCAACCGTCTATACCACACCAGAGTGGTTCCTGCACCAAAGAAAAAAAGCTTCCTCTTCTCCCTGGCGACTATCATGCGGGGCAGAAAAATAAACCCTGCTTTAACTTATGAGAATCCCAACGTTACATTTCACCGGCGGGACAAGCTATTCTGAAATCACGTGGTGTCACAGCTGACTGCAATTTGCGAACGTAGCGCGCCAAGTCTGGGGCAAGCAGTGTGGCCTTCAAAGTTTCGCGTCCCAAGAAAGGGCCACGACCTTGGGAAGGTCGTAACGGGACAGGGCAGCGCATAGTCCCTGTGCAGTCCGGCGCGTGGGCCGAAGTGGGCCGACGGCATGCTTCCGGCCTTCGCCTACTGACATCCAACCCTCGCTCTTTTACTCGCATATTTGCATTGGCTTTTCTCATGTAAGTAACCTTACATATCAATAAATCATTTTACAATTTGGGCTACCCGAGATCAGTATCGATAATCTAATCTAGGACCTGAATACATTAACATAATAAAATAATCTGAATAATATTCATAAATGGAGTACGACGAAAAGCGTCTATTACAATCTCAAAAGTTAGGAGGTTAGGGTAAGATCCGACCGATAACAAGCTTTTTTCCAGAAAAATCACTATATCTACACGATGGAAATGCACTATAGGTGTTTTATTTTCTACCTAGTGGTTGTTGTTAGGTTGAAATACGGCCTACATCAGAAGAAAAGCACAAGGAACTATACCTATAACTGATATCTCGAAAACCAAGCGAGATATCAATAAATCTTACCGTTCTCGCCTCGCATTCGGGAGGACGGCGGTTCAAATCCCCGTCCGGGCATCCAGATTTGGGTTTTCCATGGTTTCCCAAATCACTCCAGGCAAATGCCGGGATGCTTCCTTCAAATGGCCATGGCCGAATTCCTTCCCATTCCTTTCCCCCATCCTTGCCTCCCATCCTTTCCCGTCTCTAAAGACTTCGTTGTTGAGAGACGTAAAGCAGTTAAAAAAAAAATCTTATTCTTTATTTTCGATTTGTTTCGTCGAATTCTACAAGAATTCATCATCATGAGATTGTGGAGCCACGATAATGATAGAACTGCCGATCAGATCGCAAGAAGAGTGGGCAAGAAAGAAAATATAGGATTTTGCATTGAATATGAAATGGTTTTTTGTTTATAATTTGACTTTATAAAAAAGTAAGGGTGGAAGGGGAAATTCTCCACCTGCCAGAAACTGGTACTGACCTGTTGAAATTTGTTTTAGCTGCTTCGTTATAATGTTTTCTTCACGTTTTGCACTCTCCTTTTTCGGAAAAGTCTCCACGAATTAAATTAAAAATGCCTCCAACCAAAAAGCAATTGTATAATGTGCAGTGGAAATTATTAAAAGTGTAATACACTTAAATAAAAGAAGTTGTTGTTTATAAAGGCAAGTATGTATTTCTTATATTATAATGTAACAAGCAATTTTGTTACTAAAAGGTTAAAGAATCCAAATTTATTATTTTTACTCTCCACAGCGGGCGCTCCTACAGTTTTCGTAGTAACACTTCATGTGAACTTATAAACAATCACAGCGCCAACCCGCAACATCAGATAGCGAGTCCTGACGAAGTGTTATGCTAGCATATGCCAAAAATAACGTTAAGTGTTCAATAATCAGGGAATTCAACGATAACCCTTCCGCCGCAATTTAAGGATGGTTTCTTATATAACTCGATGAGATAAATTGAAAGTGAAGAATAAGAAAAATTTCACTTCAGCTAAAGTTGAAGATGAATTCGTATGTAACTCGACGAGGCAAATCGAAAATAAAGAATTAATTTTTTTGACATCTCGCTTAGTTCTCGAAATATTGTATTTCAAAGTCGACGTGGTTAGGTTGAAATGCAGCCTGGACCAGAAAAAAAAATCACATGCTGGAAATGCACTATAGGTGTTTTATTTTCTTCATTGTGGTTGTTGTTAGGTTGAAATACGGCCTGGACCAGAATAAACGTCACCAAAATCACAAGGAACTATAACTGATTTTTAACATGTTATATCTGAAAGACCAAGCGAGATATCAAAAACTTTTATTATTTATTTTCTATTTGTTTCATCGAGTTCTACAAGAATTCATCATTACGTTGTGGCGCCACGGTAATGATAGAACTGCTGATAATCATTTAAGAGCTAAAGTTTATAGATGTAGTAGACGGAGAAGTAAAATGAAAACAAAAAGAAAACTGAACTTTTATGAGAAATGAGGAAAAATAATTTCGGATTAAATAAAATTGATAGAATTTAAGTAGTGGGGGAAGGATGGACCTGGGACAAAAGATCTTAAGCCGGCCCCGGAAGAGACTCCACTCGTCCGCGTGACGTCACAGGTTCTTTGGGCGCTCACGAGATGGCAGTGTTACCCCATTGACGGCATGACGACAACATATTTCAAAAAATAAACAGATATAACTGTTATTTAGTCTTTATTCTAGCTGTTATTTCACTTATCTCCAACAAATGTTACTCTGAAATCAGCGATATTATTTACGATTGTGTCCTATGTGATGTAGATATTCCAGCTGCACAAATGTTGCAATGTAGCATATACACACATCCTGCCACCAGGTGTCTCCACCGAACAGCCGATGCCACGAGAAACTTCATCTGCGCATGCGCCGGCCAGAGATATTCCACTTCGCCACGAAATCTTCTATCCTTGTCTTGCGGGGGAAAACCCTACACTAAGGCGTATTTGCACAGGTGTCGATATGTACGTACTTGCTCGGGCCGCCGAGACCCTGTTGCGGACATGTGCGATAACTTGCATAACTGTCGCTAGAGGTCAGCACACGGCAGAAGACATTTGTCGCTAGATGGAGCGGGTGTACCAATATGCGTGAAATATTTCGATGTTTGCGAAGCCACTCGCGTGTTTGACCGGGAGCGCGATAACTTGTATAACTGTTGCTAGAGGTCAGCACACGGCAGAAGACATTTGTCGCTAGATGGAGCGGGTGTAGCAATATGCGTGAAATATTTCGATGTTTGCGAAGCCACTCGCGTGTTTGACCGGGAGTCCGACAGGTTACGAAATGGCTCCAAGGGAAGCACATTATTCATTCGCCATTATGAAAGCATAGCTGGGTGTCTGGCTGGCGGACAAAGAAAGTAGGGCGTCCAACACAGCGTTCGTGTGATTGCAGAATTTTGTTCAGAGTCTCAGGCTTGCAGCGAATTTCGTGTGTATTTGTTCAGGTGTCCTGCTATCGATAAGGAATTCAGGTTGCGCCATATGCCCATTGCACTGCGAAACCGCCCCAGCAGGATACATAGAAATATTTCAGCATTCACTTCGGTTCAAGAAGAAATTATTACGAGATGAGAATAATTATTATATGTCAGTTTTCGTAGTACAAATCTAGGAAACATTTATGGTAGCCCAATCACTCGTGTTTTCAAAACGAAAATCGAAAATTTTGTTTTCATTCTGGGTGACCAGAAAAACTGCTTGAGTCTTTGTATTTAATTAAAAAAATAGATCATGTGAAAGTGTAACTTTTACGTTTAAAACGTGATAATGAACCATGGAATGTCTTGGCATAGGTCAAATTCACGTCTATACAATTCAGTTCTGATATTCGAAATTGGCAGAGGGTGCTTTGCACAAAAAATAACTCTGTGCGAATAACAAGAGGAAATAAGGGTCAGTACGGTGGGATTCCAATATAATTAATCGTTAATGATAACTCGGGAATTTCTGTCACACTGCCATTATTTTAATTTATTAAATTATATGCAATGAAACAAAGCGAGAATCCAACTAATGTTTTAAACTCAAAGAAGTGATTTCCTAATGTATGTGTCTACAACCTCGATGAACTTTGTGCATTTCTATCCTATTGCTATGGCATTAACTTTCCTACCTATTTTATCTGAAATATGCCCACTAAATTATATTCACATGAATATCATTGCCTAATGCAAAGTTGCAGATGTGAAATCCAGTTTGTGAATGCCGGGATGCTTCCTTCAAAAGGACATGGCCGAATTCCTTCCCATTCCTTGCTCCCCATCCTTTCCCCGTCTCTAAAGACCACGTTGTTAGAGAGACGTTTAAAAGTTAAAAAAAAAATGAAATTATTGTGATAAAGTATAGCAATACCACAATTGGTATAAAATATTTCATTGCACTCGTAATTGTTGCCACCAAGGTCAAACCTTTGTCGTCTGTCTATCCAGACCAATCTATGTATCAATTCTGTTATGCTTTCGTAAGCAATCACAAATTGAGTGTCCTTAGCTGTATTTTGTCTAAAATTCCAATCAATCCCTTGTGACACATCAGTGATTGACTAGAAACAGAGAGATATACCCACCTTTAACTGTATTTTACAGCACAGCACGTATGTTCCAGGAACGAAATACGTCTGTTAATCTTACTAATTTCACCCCTGTCGAATCGAAGTACGCCAGTCCTATGTGATAAAAATCGAGTCACGCTAAGGCAGTGCTAAGCACTGAACATGCCTGAGACCATCGCCTGTGACCAAGGTGGAGATACTCCCTTATAGAAGAAATCCAGTGCCAGCTTCTACTGATATTCTATTCCTAATTCTTTCACCAAGATCCATCCCTAGCCTCATCGCCAACAGTACCCACAGCACTTCCTCAAACCACCTTCTGTTTTCCAATGATTCCCAATCCAACCCCTGATCAGTTACAGACAGGGTTACCTTCTGTTCGTGGGTTAAAGTAAACCAAAAATTCAAAATTCGCAAAGTCTTCTCCTAATCAGTAGCCAGGTACCAAAATGTTCACTTAAGGTGGTTCTACTGCAGTTTTCCAGGAAAATTCTCCCTTTTTCCAGGAAATTATTTTTCAATAAATCAGGACCCAGGGAGAGTTCTCCATTCGGTTTAAAATGTTCCCATCTAACGCCAACCTTCGGATTCAGGACCAAGTCTGACATTTGTTTGTAATTGCATGCTTTGTTCAAGTAACCACGATAAAGTTACCATAATACTCTTAGCTAACTGATAGTTTCTTGGTCATCAAACAGACATCATAACCCACATTTTCATAGAAGATCCCCACACATCGACAAGTATCCAAAACGTCACCATAGGTTCTATTACGCCTAAGATAGTGCTCACACTTGAACTGTCGTAAATTGTTATGTCAAAGTGGGTGTTTAGATATTTTATCCATTCAATCCTCATCACCTAAAGTCTAGTGCGAGATTGTGGTCATGGTCAACTTAGGCTCCATACACCACTCAGAATTATTCCACCAATATCCATTCTAACAGCATTATACGCCACCTACAGCCCCTCAACACTCTTCCTATCTTCCAATGACATCCATACTACACCACACAAGCAATGGTCTGACTGTGGGTTTGTACCCAAGTCCTTCGCTTCTCTGGTACATCACCCCTCTCTGTTAAATGATTTTTATGTAGTGAGAATCAAAATTCACATGCCAACACAAACGGCAGTAAACTGTAAAGAGCACATCGAAATGGGAGATTGTCCTAAGCCCTGAAACAATGGTTAGAAGCACACGTTGATAATTCTATAACCATATATTTTAGACTCAAATCCACAGAGGAATGACACACGCACACACTTGTACATGCATACAGCGAGGTTGACAGAACTAACAGCAAGCATCACGGAAACGATGAAGTGGGGGGCAGAATTGTCGTTACAACTGATTAACTGGACAGAACTATCGTTACAAAAATCATCAGACAGACGAGTTACTTACGCTTACATGCCCAAAGAGAGACGCAGATACACATGTCCAAGACTACACAACTACCGGTACCAATCATGGAAACAAAAAAGTGGTGTAGTACTCTCTTGCCTCATGACTGGCTGAAAAACAGAAGTCTCCTTACATATCATCAGCCTGGCGAGATAGAAGATGCGCAAAAGATGACATATTTTCACCATAAATAGTGTTCATCGCGCCCCAGTTGATTATATTTACCATCAACACGTCTCTCCCACACCGCAACCCTTTCTACCATTCAGTAAAAAAGTGACGCAGGTACCATGAGTTGCAATAGACACTTGACTATCAGATCTCACCCACAAATCCATACATCTCAATACACTAGCACAAACAAACATAAGTGGAGGGGACAGCAAAATCATTCGTCCAGACAGACGTGTTTATAGAAGGTATTACCATATTTACACATACAGACACAGAGAGAGACGCACAAACACTCACATTTCCATGCCTTCAGCGAGCTAGACACAACATCCAGCCCCCAATCATGGCGACGAAAAAGTGGGGTAGAACCCCCATGGCTCATAACTGACCAAAAAAATCATCAGTAACATATGTTCCAGGCACCATACTCTTCACATCAACATCATCTCATTTATTTCACACTACAGACCTCACTACCATCCAGTATCATGTGTGCTAGGTACAAAACTGTTCACATCAGCACCAACACGTCTATCCCACACCTAAGCTTTTTCTGCCATTCAGTAACATGTGCCCCCCATGTACCACGAGTATCAGTACGCACATGGTCATCGGACAAATATCATAACTCCCATACTCATACTAGGTCTCACACACAAACATAACTGACCAAAAAACCATCAGACAGACGTTAGAGTGTGTGCAACTGGATGACATGTTTTTGCCATACACCTCAGTACTTATCACATTATCAATTAATTACATCAACACATAGGTAGCCAGTCATTGTGAAATCTCAAAGTCGAGTAGAATCCTATCGGGATAGACACACAACCACATAGAAAGACACACACTCACATGTCCATGCATACACACAGTTACCATACATCACCACACACATACACGTAACTGGAGGAAAAGGACTGAACACCCTAGGTCCAGACTGAATAGCTACAGGATGTGCGAAATATTTCATTTCTTTGCCACAAACCTCGGTGCTCATCATACCCAAATGATTACATCTACATAGGTAGACCACTGATGGAAAACATCTCAAGTAGACTCCTACCACCATAATTACACACATAACCACACAGGAACACGTACACACACATATATACCACAATTTCATAAGTCACCACATACATACAAGTAACTGCAGGAAAGGGACCCGACACACGACGTCCACACTAAGGTGTTACATGATAGGCAGATGATAGCATGTCTTTACAATACATCTCAGTGCTCACCAAACATACTTGATTTTTAATGTGCCATCAGTATAGCTGGTGGCTGGAACTAAGCTCTTGGCCAAAAGTCATTTGTTAATAGCAGCTCATCAAAGACAAATTTTGGGTGAACCTGCCCAGGCGGGCGCGGCGGGAGGTGGCCACCCTTCCTCACAGCGGACGCGTACATCGTGTTTTAGTAGGTCGGTATACCGGCGCATATTACCGCCTCGAGCGCAATGAAATTCCGGTCTTGAGAGCGGTCCTAAAAATGCGGTTACCGGTAGTAGGTCCCGGTCGGAAAACTCCGGTAAACCATCGCGGTCCGCGCTTTTAGACCGGCGTATTACGGTATTTCTGTCCGCAGTGGGGAAGGGTGGCCACCTCCCGCCGCGCCCGCCTGGGCAGGTTCACCCCAAAATTTGTCTTTGATGAGCTGCTATTAACAAATGACTTTTGGCCAAACATTGCCAAGAGCTTAGTTCCAGCCACCAGCTATACTGATGGCACATTAAAAATCAAGTATGTTTGGTGAGCACTGAGATGTATTGTAAAGACATGCTATCATCTGCCTATCATGTAACACCTTAGTGTGGACGTCGTGTGTCGGGTCCCTTTCCTGCAGTTACTTGTATGTATGTGGTAACTTATGAAATTGTGGTATATATGTGTGTACTGTGTTCCTGTGTGGTTATGTGTGTAATTATGGTGGTAGGAGTCTACTTGAGATGTTTCCATCAGTGGTCTCCTATGTAGATGTAATCATTTGGGTATGATGAGCACCGAGGTTTGTGGCAAAGAAATGAAATATTTCGCACATCCTGTAGCTATTCAGTCTGGACCTAGGGTGTTCAGTCCTTTTCCTCCAGTTACATGTATGTGTGTGTGGTGATGTATGGTAACTGTGTGTATGCATGGACATGTGAGTGTGTGTCTTTCTATGTGGTTGTGTGTATATCACGATAGGATTCTACTCGACTTTGAGATTTCACAATGACTGGCTACCTATGTGTTGAGGTAATTAATTGACAATGTGATAAGTACTGAGGTGTACGGCAAAAACATGTCATCCTTTGCACACACTCTAACGTCTGTCTAATGGTTGTTTGTGTGTGCTTGTGTGTGGTGACGTATGGATTAGTGTGTGAGACCTAGTATGAGTATGGGAGTTATGATATTTGTCTGATGACCATGTGCCTACTGATACTCGTGGTACGTGGGGCAAATATTACTGAATAGCAGAAAAAGGCTTGTGGCGTGGGATAGAGGTGGTGCTGATCATGTGAACAGCTCTGTACATATTACCAACGATACTGAATGGCAGAGAGGTCTGTAGTGTGAGTTAAATGATATGATTTTGATGTGAGGAGTTGTTACTTGGAACACATGTTAATGATGATTTTTTTTTGTCAGTCTTGAGTCATGGGGGTTCTGTCCCACTTTTTCTTTGCCATGATTGGGGCTGGATGTTGTGTCTAGCTCGCTGAAGGCATGGAAATGTGAGTGTTTGTGCGTCTCTCTCTGTGTCTGTATGTGTAAATATGGTAATACCTTCTATAAACACGTCTGTCTGGACGAATGATTTTGCTGCCCCTCCACTTATGTTTGTTTGTACTAGTGTATTGAGATGTATGGATTTGTGGGTGAGATCTGATAGTCAAGTGTCCTATTGCAACTCATGGTACCTGCGTCACTTTTTTACTGAATGGTAGAAAGGGTTTGCGGTGTGGGAGAGACGTGTTGATGGTAAATATAATCAACTGGGGCGCGATGAACACTATTTATGGTGAAAATATGTCATCTTTTGCGCATCTTCTATCTCGCCAGGCTGATGATATGTAAGGAGACTTCTGTTTTTCAGCCAGTCATGAGGCAAGAGAGTACTACACCACTTTTTTGTTTCCATGATTGGTACCGGTAGTTGTGTAGTCTTGGACATGTGTATCTGCGTCTCTCTTTGGGCATGTAAGCGTAAGTAACTCGTCTGTCTGATGATTTTTGTGACGATAGTTCTGTCCAGTTAATCAGTTGTAACGACAATTCTGCCCCCCACTTCATCGTTTCCGTGATGCTTGCTGTTAGTTCTGTCAACCTCGCTGTATGCATGTACAAGTGTGTGGCGTGGTGTCATTCCTCTGTGGATTTGAGTCTAAAATATATGGTTATAGAATTATCAAACGAAGTGCTTCTAACCATTGTTTCAGGGGCTTTAGACAATCTCCCATTTCGATGTGCTCTTTACAGTTTACTGCCGTTTGTGTTGGCATGTGAAATTTTGATTCTCACTACATAAAAATCATTTAACAGAGAGGGGTGATGTACCAGAGAAGCGAAGGACTTGGGTACAAACCCACAGTCAGACCATTGCTTGTGTGGTGTAGTATGGATGTCATTGGAAGATAGGAAGAGTGTTGAGGGGCTGTAGGTGGCGTATAATGCTGTTAGAATGGATATTGGTGGAATAATTCTGAGTGGTGTATGGAGCCTAAGTTGACCATGACCACAATCTCGCACTAGACTTTAGGTGATGAGGTCTGAGTGGATAAAATATCTAAACACCCACTTTGACCTAACAATTTACGACAGTTCAAGTGTGAGCACTATCTTAGGCGTAATAGAACTAGTGTCTGCACCTATGGATACTTGTCGATGTGTGGGGATCTTCTATGAAAATGTGGGTTATGATGTCTGTTTGATGACCAAGAAACTATCAGTTAGCTAAGAGCATTATGGTAACTTTATCGTGGTTACTTGAACAAAGCATGCAATTACAAACAAATGTCACACTTGGTCCTGAATCCGAAGGTTGGCGTTAGATGGGAACATTTTAAACCGAATGGAGAACTCTCCTGGGTCCTGATTTATTGAAAAATAATTTCCTGGAAAAGGGGAGAATTTTCCTGGAAAACTGCAGTAGAACCACCTTAAGTGAACATTTTGGTACCTGGCTACTGATTAGGAGAAGACTTTGCGAATTTTGAATTTTTGGTTTACTTTAACGCACGAACAGAAGGTAACCCTGTCTGTAACTGATCAGGGGTTGGATGGGAATCATTGGAAAACAGAAGGTGGTTTGACGAAGTGCTGGCGTATGTTGGCGATGAGGCTAGGGTGGATCTTGGTGAAAGAATTAGGAATAGACTATCAGTAGAAGCTGGCACTGGACTATAAGGGAGTGGGTAAATTTTCTATATCTCCACCTTGGTCACAGGCGATGGTCTCAGGCATGTTCAGTGCTTAGCGTGACTCGATTTTTATCACATAGGACTGGCGTACTTCGATTCGACAGGGGTGAAATTAGTAAGATTAACAGACGTATTTCGTCCCCCTGATTTATTGAAAAATAATTTCCTGGAAAAGGGGAGAATTTCCCTGAAAACTGTAGTAGAACCACCTTAAATGAACATTTTGGTACCTGGCTACTGATTAGCAGAAGACTTTGCGAAAGCACTGCCTTAGCGTGACTCGATTTTTATCACATAGGACTGGCGTACTTCGATTCGACAGGGGTGAAATTAGTAAGATTAACAGACGTATTTCGTTCCTGGAACATACGTGCTGTGCTGTAAAATACAGTTAAAGGTGGGTATATCTCTCTGTTTCTAGTCAATCACTGATGTGTCACAAGGGATTGATTGGAATTTTAGACAAAATACAGCTAAGGACACTCAATTTGTGATTGCTTACGAAAGCATAACAGAATTGATACATAGATTGGTCTGGATAGACAGACGACAAAGGTTTGACCTTGGTGGCAACAATTACGAGTGCAATGAAATATTTTATACCAATTGTGGTATTGCTATACTTTATCACAATAATTTCTTTTTTTTAACTTTTAAACGTCTCTCTAACAACGTGGTCTTTAGAGACGGGGAAAGGATGGGGAGCAAGGAATGGGAAGGAATTCGGCCATGTCCTTTTGAAGGAAGCATCCCGGCATTCACAAACTGGATTTCACATCTGCAACTTTGCATTAGGCAATGATATTCATGTGAATATAATTTAGTGGGCATATTTCAGATAAAATAGGTAGGAAAGTTAATGCCATAGCAATAGGATAGAAATGCACAAAGTTCATCGAGGTTGTAGATCACATACATTAGGAAATCACTTCTTTGAGTTTAAAACATTAGTTGGATTCTCGCTTTGTTTCATTGCATATAATTTAATAAATTAAAATAATGGCAGTGTGACAGAAATTCCCGAGTTATCATTAACGATTAATTATATTGGAATCCCACCGTACTGACCCTTATTTCCTCTTGTTATTCGCACAGAGTTATTTTTTGTGCAAAGCACCCTCTGCCAATTTCGAATATCAGAACTGAATTGTATAGACGTGAATTTGACCTATGCCAAGACATTCCATGGTTCATTATCACGTTTTAAACGTAAAAGTTACACTTTCACATGATCTATTTTTTAATTAAATACAAAGACTCAAGCAGTTTTTCTGGTCACCCAGAATGAAAACAAAATTTTCGATTTTCGTTTTGAAAACACGAGTGATTGGGCTACCATAAATGTTTCCTAGATTTGTACTACGAAAACTGACATATAATAATTATTCTCATCTCGTAATAATTTCTTCTTGAACCGAAGTGAATGCTGAAATATTTCTATGTATCCTGCTGGGGCGGTTTCGCAGTGCAATGGGCATATGGCGCAACCTGAATTCCTTATCGATAGCAGGACACCTGAACAAATACACACGAAATTCGCTGCAAGCCTGAACAAAATTCTGCAATCACACGAACGCTGTGTTGGACGCCCTACTTTCTTTGTCCGCCAGCCAGACACCCAGCTATGCTTTCATAATGGCGAATGAATAATGTGCTTCCCTTGGAGCCATTTCGTAACCTGTCGGACTCCCGGTCAAACACGCGAGTGGCTTCGCAAACATCGAAATATTTCACGCATATTGCTACACCCGCTCCATCTAGCGACAAATGTCTTCTGCCGTGTGCTGACCTCTAGCAACAGTTATACAAGTTATCGCGCTCCCGGTCAAACACGCGAGTGGCTTCGCAAACATCGAAATATTTCACGCATATTGGTACACCCGCTCCATCTAGCGACAAATGTCTTCTGCCGTGTGCTGACCTCTAGCGACAGTTATGCAAGTTATCGCACATGTCGCAACAGGGTCTCGGCGGCCGAGCAAGTACGTACATGTCAACACCTGTGCAAATACGCCTTAGGGTAGGGTTTTCCCCCGCAAGACAAGGATAGAAGATTTCGTGGCGAAGTGGAATATCTCTGGCCGGCGCATGCGCAGATGAAGTTTCTCGTGGCATCGGCTGTTCGGTGGAGACACCTGGTGGCAGGATGTGTGTATATGCTACATTGCAACATTTGTGCAGCTGGAATATCTACATCACATAGGACACAATCGGAAATAATATCTCTGATTTCAGAGTAACATTTGTTGGAGATAAGTGAAATAACAGCTAGAATAAAGACTAAATAACAGTTATATCTGTTTATTGTTTTGAAATATGTGGTCGTCATGCCGTCAATGTGGTAACACTGCCATCTCGTGAGCGCCCAAAGAACCTGTGACGTCACGCGGACGAGTGGAGTCTCTTCCGGGGCCGGCTTAAGAACTTTTGTCCCAGGTCCATCCTTCCCCCCACTACTAATTTAGGCCAAAGAAAATTTGAGACGGTTAGTATCCTTAAAAAAACTGTGGCTGCTGCATACATGACTGGAAAAGTGGAATGGATTAATAACAAAATAAACTATGTGATCGTAATAACCCACAAGTAGTACACGAATCTCTTTCATGGGTTTGAAATATTAAATATTTGTGGGGAACAATTCACATATTAATATGAAAGCAGCGTCCAATCTTGATTTGCAACAAACCTTGTATGTACCGCTTTTGAAAATAGTACTTTCATTCATCGTTTGAATAAATAAGTGTCTGTGTATCATTTACATTGAATATCCTGTGTCTGAAATTTCTTGAACGGAGTATCTGCTATGAAATAAACACTCTATATATCAAAATGTATGTGCATAAATATATTTATATGTTATTATACAAATTCACAGTTTTTCTCCGACATCACACAAGAATACTATAAAATGTTTGGTTCACAAAACCCGACTCTCTCCCTACTTAAGTAAAATTTACTAGTTAAAATAATCAGGCAATTTTTTTTTTTAATGTTT
>JARYHS010005131.1:0-31924 GCA_031002005.1 Vandiemenella viatica
TATGTATAGGGAAATAAGGTGCTCTGGCAATTGCTTAGAAATTCAGCAAGATTTAGATGCTAAATGGTGCCATAATCGCATCTTATACTTAACTGCAAAAAGTGCAAGGCAATGCAAACAAGTAATTAAAATAATCAGTTTGTTCAAGAGTACAAAGTAAACAATGCAGTTATTGACATGGTTCATTCGCTGAAGTATCTGGGGGTAATAGTACAAAGCAACATGAAAAAGGACTTGCACATAACTTCTGTCATAGGCAAAGCTAATTCTTAATTATGATTCATAGGCCCATTTTTTGAGGATTTGTAATGCTCATACACAGGAGATAGCGTATAAAACACTAGTGTGTCTGCATCTGGATTACTGTTGTGGAGTTTGGGATCCGTATCGCAGGGGCCTGATTGACTCAGTGGAGAGGGTACAGAGGAGAGTCACTCGATTCATGACTAGTTACTTCAGCCCTTATGAAAGCGTCACAAAATTGATACATATATTGGGCTTGGATTGTTTGGAAGACAGACGATGCATCTTAATTTATTGGAGAATATGTGAAATTCTTTGACGCGTGAGTGCAATGAAATACTTCTTCCACCAACCTATTTAGGACACAATGACCGGAGGGATAAGATTCGAGAAACAAAATGCTTTTATGTATTCTTTCTTTCCTCGTGCTTTTCAGGATTGGAATGTGCAGAATTAAGATTGGTGCCTAGCACCCATTGCCACCCATAATGTTAGTGAAGTGCAGAGTATGGATGAAGATATGCTCAAATAAAATTCTGAAAAATTTTAGAACATCATTTCACATGAACCCTGATCTGATCAGATCTCTGAACCCTGGTCCTGTAAGACAATAGCCTAAGAGAAAATGTAATTTCACAAGTTGACTAAGAATTTTAAACTGATTGTAGACATCATAAATGACATTCTATTATTGATAACTGTTAGTCTGTATATTCTACATTAATAAAAGGGAAATGACAAATTTCTATTAAGAGAGAATTACTAAAACAACTATATATATGCCTCCAAATGCTTTTACTGTATTGCAACATACTTTTTTATTCCAATGGCAACAAAAGGTGATATAATCTGAAAAAAGAATCACAAAAGCATTACTGCCATCTCAAATTAAAATAGAGATTCTCATTCTTACCTTTTCAGCCAAAATGTACAAGAAAGTTGTGAAGATCTGCTGGAGTCCTGATGGAGTTGGAGCCTGGTCAAATCTTGAAAGACTTCTGAGCAATACATGCAGACATATAAGGGGCAGGGAGACAGCCGAGACATGTTTCAAACACGTGTTTTGTTAAAGAATTCCAAGACAAAAATATCTGTGCACAAAAAGCACACACAAGCTGAAATAATGGTTGCTGCTTCAAACCAATTTTGCTGTTATAAGAAGCCATGTGGGCATATAATGTTGACAGATCTTCAGAAACCTGACCACATCTCTGGCAGATGTACTGTGGAGTACTAACGTGTTGGTCATGAGAGAAAATATGCCTTATCAGCAAATCCCGTGATGTATAAATATCCAGACATTTAGCACAAGTAAACTGTAGTGGCCTAACAGCTGATGTGTTATCTACCACACCAGAATCTTTGTGGTCACCACATTGAGACAGGCTTTGTTGAAATTTAATTGTTGCCCTAGATAGAGATAAAAAAAACAGTTACTTTAATGTATATATGTACCAAAATTCACAAATAAAGATATAAACAGGCATAGGGTATATTAATAACCAATTTCAATTCAATATACAAGATATATGGTTAACTGCCACACTTTTTACTATGTAACAATTGTTATATATTGTACTTACTACACTGCTGCAATTGTAAAACATCCACAAAATAAGTTTTAAACTTATAGTTTATAAAAGTATCACCAATAAAAGATAAGTCAGTCTCTAATCTGATATATTATTAGTAACATGGCTCTTAATAGTAAGTTGTCTTCCAGTTGACGTCGTCAGTAAATGAAGAAGAAACATCAGGATACAAGGAAGCTGACAAGATAGCAAAGAGAATAATTGATACAGTACAGGAAGAAATAATTAAAGAATGGTACAAAAAACTTGGGACATCAGAGTGAGAAAAAGCTATAAATATGGTCACAAAAAAACATCAGAAATGAGAAGAATTGCGGCATATAGGTGTAGTGCAGGAAAAGAGTGGTAAAATTATTTCATAAAATTGACAGTTTAAAGATTGTTGGAGGGATTAATATTTCATCTCTTGAATGTAGTAAATAACAGAAAAGAACTAGAAGAAATGCCAGAAGTGTCAGGATCAGAAATGGTGACTCAAAGGGAAGAGGTAGATAAGACTACAGGGAAATTAAAACAGCAAAATCACCGAGACCATCAGATTTTTGGTGAAAGCAATAAGATATTATTGTGTTGACTGGGTATACAATATCCAACAGATAATGTGGCTAGAATGAAAAATGCATAACAAATGGAGATCCAGCATACCAACGCCCATAAATATGAATAAAGGTAACGTACTTGAGTGTGGCGACCTCAAATGAATGAAAACTTACTGGGTGTTTCTTGGAAGTTGTAACACATAAAATGGTTTTAAACTGCTATTTGCTTTTAGTACAATGTACAATTAATAACCTGGCCACCACCAATATAACGTTGGAAAATAGTTCAGAAAACGTTAGGGCAAGGGTGGCCAACTCATGGCCCATGGGCCGCAAGTGGACCGCCTTGAATATTTTTCTGGCCCATGAGATTCATCACATTTTTACAAAATATACATCATGCCAAAGTAGTGAAAACCAATGTATTAAAGAAATATATTAATTGTGCATCTATATTTTCAAAATTTATTTCAATTAGATTTATAAATTTTTTATATATCATTTTTAGTATAATATATTTCTTTAAAATGTGCATTTATTATCATCATTTTTATAATATCTATGTTTACATGTAAGAATAATAGTAAACACAATAATTATAACTCATTATGTTTCAATTTTTCACTCACAAGTATCAACACTTGCATTGTCATATATCTTTTGACAGGTTAAAATAAAATTATGTCATTTGTAACCTGCTGATAGAGATTCAGTTTGCTGCATATTCAACCCACTAGAGGCTGGACCCAAAGTTTAATACTGAATCAGTACCATACAGGCATTAAAATTCAGTACCTGTTGCTTTATTTTCCTTATTATTTATACCAATACATCAAGGTGAGTATCTCAAATATCCTTTGAAATTCATTGGCAATTAGTAACATAAATAGAAATTTACTCCTCTATAATATAAAACATATTATGTGAATCATTTACTAACTTACTTAAATTCTGCTGAAAATTCAGTAACAAAAATCTAAAGCTAACTCACTGTGAATATCTACACATTCACATTGAGTAATGAAATATAAGGTCTTAATACAAATCTTTTTAATCCATAAACCTGAGTCTGCCTAACAAGATCAGAACTAATATATCTACAATCCAATTTTTTAAAGAATACCTGCCTAGGAAAAATGTTTTGAGTATTTCCTAGTTTTTTAAAATCACTAAACAAAGGTGATTTATTTGTAGTGTTCAATTTACTTGTCTTCATAACAATAATATTATCTTAACTATAACAATACTGTGATGGCCTACACCTAAATAGAAGAGGGAAGGGAGTACTTTCTGAGTTGTTAGCTAAAGCAGTGAAGGAGCCCATTTCCAGTGATGATGGGGTCAGGACTGTGCCTTTTTTTTAGGTTAGGGGCTGCTGGTGAAGGGACAGAAATAGATTATCAAAGTGATGCTGATTGCACATTCACAATGGGGAAAGTCAGAGATATTAAAGAAATAGATGAAATGGCTGAAACAATAACTGACTGCGGTAAAAGTGAGAAAGAGGAGATAAATTCTGAAAATGTAAAGCCAGTAGTAAGGGTGTTATTAGTAAATTGTAGAAGTATAATGAACAAAGTAATCAAATTTGCAAACTTAATAGAGATGCACGAACCACAAGTAATAAATGGGGTAGAGAGTTGGTTAAAAGAAGAAGTACTTGATAGTGAGGTTTTTCATGAGGGTTACAGAGTGTACCGCAGAGATAGAGGAGCAATTGGTGGAGGAGTCTTCATACCAGTTAGCAAAAACTACCACAGTTCACTGGCGTTCATAGATCAAGACCATGAGTTACTTGAGGTAGATTTCTGGGGTAATAAAAAAGAAAAAATCAGAGTGTTGGCTGTTTACAGCAGTGGAAGAGTCACAGAAGAGGATGAGGCTCTTGGGGAGAAATTAAATTCATACTCAGATTTCAGAGGTGAGAATATAATGATCATCATCAGTGGGGATTTAAATTTACCAGGTGTAAACTGGGAAGGGAATAAGATAAATAACACAAGGGAACAAAGATTTGCAAATTTCTTAATAAGGGAAGGAGGATTTACACAAGTGGCTGAGCAAAACACTAGGGGACAAAATATTTTGGATATATTTCTAATTAAGCCCAATGAAAACCTTTTGAGGTATCAAGTAACTGAATGAATAAGTGATCATGAAGCAGTTCTGATGGATATTAGAGGATTCAGTAAACCAGCAGCCTAAATTGAAGGGGGAAATAGGTACAATTATAAAAAGGCACAGGTTTCAAATTTGAAGAGATATTTCAGAGAACAATTCAGCAAATGGAAGGAAGGCTCAGGTACAGTGGAGTCAAGGTGGGAAGAGTTCAAGGAGATAATAAGAAAGGGGAAAGAAAAGTTTATTCCAAAGCAGAAAATAAAGAGAAGTAGAGAACCTATGTACTCTAATAGGGAAGTGAGGAGGTTAAAGAGGTTGGTAAGAAAAGAACATAACAGAGTTAAGAGACAGCAGGGTAGTAGGGAATATTTAAAACAACTAAACAAGGACTTAATAACAGCAAAGAAAATGGCTAAAGATGGGTTTATGAAGAGTATTGTCAGTGCAGGATGCACTAGAAATCTAGATGCATCTAGAAATTTCTATAGCTATATCAGCAAACTGAGGAGAAGGGAGGGTGTAGAGACACTTATAGATAAGGATGGAGAAGAAGTTACTGACGATTTGAAAAAGGAAGAGATTTTAAGTAACTTGTTCAGTGAAAGCATTAGGGACAATGAATCAGAAACAGGAGGGTCTAATTTGGAGAATGAGCTTAACAACACAATTAGAAATGACGATAGTAAAAAATTTGATATCCATCCTGAGGAAATCATGAAGGAAATACGAAAGCTGAAAAAAAATAAAGGGGCTGGTGAAGATAATATTACTACAGATATCTTAAAGATAGCCAGACGTGACATTGTACCTTATCTTGAAATATTATTTAAATTGAGTCTAGACACTTGCTGCTTACCACAGGACTGGAAAAGTGCAATAGTAGTACCGATACATAAGGGAGGGGTGAGAAATAGAGTTGAGAATTACAGGCAAATCAGTTTGACATCAGTGGTAGGTAAATTAATGGAAAGATTGATATGCAACCACATCAGAAATATATGTGAGGAACGTAATTGGTTTTCAAGCAGGCAGCATGGTTTCAGGCAAGGATATTCATGCAAATCTCAGTTGGTGGGATATTTGAAAGATATTTCAGATTAAATGGACAAGGGAGGCCAAATTGATGGTGTAGCACTAGAACTGTCTAAGGCGTTTGACAGAGTAAGCCGTAAAATGGTAGTAAATAAGGTAAAAACCATTGGAGTGGATAAGAAAGTCATTTGCTGGGTAGAAGAATTTTTAAAAGGTAGAAAACAGAAAGTTATGGTAGGAAATGTAGTATCAAAAGAAGTTGAAGTAAAAATGGGTGTGCCACAGGGTAGTGTATTGGGACCATTGCTATTCATTATTCTAATGAATAATTGTGTTGATTGTTTACTATCTGAAATTAGATTGTTTGCAGATGACATAATGCTGTGTAAAAGAATCAAAACGATAGAGGATTGTTAACAGTTGCAGGGGCATCTGGACAGGATATCTAATTGGGTTGGTAAACATAGAATGAAAATAAATGCAAAGAAGAGTCAGCTTATTAGATACACAAATAAAAAACAAAAGGTTAATTATGAATATAAGGTAGGGAAAGAATTGCTTGCTGAAGACTTGAAATGTAAAAATCTTGGAATTACTTTTGATAACAAACTTAACTGGGCAGGACACATAGGACAGGTGGTAGGAAAAGGTTTCAAAGTTCTGCACTTGTTGGAGAGAGTGATGAGGGGGTGTACGAGAGAAGTAAAGGAATTGGGTTACAAAACTTTGGTGAGACCATTGCTCTAATATGGTAGTGTAGTATCAGACCCTCATTTTATGTATCAAATACAGGAGTTGGAGAGGGTGCAAAAAGGGTTGCTAGATTTGTTTCTGGAAATTATCGCAGAATGCAATAAGTTACGGATATGACAAAGGAGCTGGAATGGGATTCATTGCAAGACAGGAGGAGAATGAGGAGGGTCATGGGAGTCTACAGAGCATATACTGGCAATGAGGCATGGAAAGATATTGCAATAGGTATGAAAAGTAGTGCATGGAAGGAAAAAGATGACCATGACCACAAGCTGGCACTCGATTTCAGGCAGAAAGGTGTAGGAAGATTCTCTTTTTTAGGTAAAGGTGTCAGGGATTGGAATGAGTTACCAAGAGAAATGATGAATAATTTACCGAAAACTGTGATGGAATTTAAAGATAAAATTTATAAAGGGGAAAAGTAGGTAGGTGCAGGATAGGGGGAAGATGGGTGTGTAGGGAAATTGCCACTGGAGCCTGTGCTCTATTGTAATTAAATTAAATTAAACATCATTTATTAAATCTAGAACTGGGATCATTCAAGACTGATAAATCATTGTTCACTAAGAATTTGAAACTGATACTAGATATCACAAACAAGACATTATATTATTTTTAACTGTTAGTCTATATATTCTATATTAATAAAAGGAAAATCACCAATTTCTATTAAGAGAGAAATCCTGGAACATTTATATATATATGCCTCCAACTGTTTTTACTGTACTGCAACATACTTTTTTATTACAACAGCAACAAAAGGTGATCTAATCTGAAACCTGAATCACAAAAGCATTACTGCCATCATAAATCAAAATAGAGACTCTCATTCTTACCTTTTCTGCAGAAATGTACAAGAATGTTGTGAAGATCTGCTGGAGTCCTGATGGAGTTGGAGCCTTCTTAAATCTTGAAAGACTTCTGAGCATTAAATACAGACATATAAGGGGCAGGAAACATCTGCGATATGGTGAAACACGTGTTTTGTTAGAGAATTCCAAGACAAAAATATCTGTGTACAAAAAGCACACACAAGCTGAAATAATGGTTGCAGCTTCAAACCAATTCTGCTGTTGTGGTAAGCCATATGGGCACATAATGTTGACAGATCTGTAGAAACCTGACCACATCTTTGGCAGATATACTGTGGAGTACTAACATGGTGGTAATGAAGGAAAATATGCCTTATTAGCAAATCCCGTGAAGTATAAATATCCAGACATTTAGCACAAGTAAACTGTAGTGGCCTAACAGCTGATGTGTTGTCTACCACACCAGAATCTTTATGGTCACCACATTGAGACAGGCTTTGTTGAAATTTAATTGTTGCCCTAGAAAGAGAAAAAAATCAGTTCCTTTACTACATATACATACGAAAAATCACGAATAAAGATATTTACAGGCATAGGATAAATTAATAATCAATAACAATTCAATTTACAAGATATATGGCTAACTGCCACACTTTTTACTAAGTTACAATTGTTACACATTACACCTTACAACAGTGATGCAATTGAGTTGTAAAACATTCACAAAATATGTTTCAAATTCATAGTTTAGGAAAGTATCACCAATCAAAGAAATGTCAGTCTCTATTCTGATGTATTATTAGTAACATGGCCTCAATAGTAAGTTGTCTTCCAGTTGACGCCATCAGTCAATGAAGAAACATTAAGATACAAGGAAGCTAACAAGATAGCAAAGAGAACAAGTGCTACAGTAAAGGAAGAAACAACCAAAGAATGGTACAAAAAACTTGGTACATATAAGTGTAGTGAAGGAAAAGAGTGGTAAAATTATTTCATAAATTTAACAGTTGAAGATAGATAAAGGGATTAATAATTCAGCTCTTGAATGTAGGAAACAACAGAGAAGAACTGGAAGAAATGGCAGAAGTGTCAGGATCAGAAATGGTGACTCAAGGGGAGAGACAGATAAGACTATGGGAAAATTAAAACAGGAAAATCACCGAGACCATCAGATGTTTGGTGAGAGTGCTGGGATATTATGGTGTTGACTGAGAACACAATATCCTGCAGATAATGTGGCTAGAATGAAAAATGCATAACAAATGGAGATCCACTGTATATGAATAAAGGTAATATACTTGAGTGAGGGCGACTTCAAAGGAATGAAAACTTACTGTATGTCTCTTGGAAGTTGTAACACATAAAATGGCTTTAAACTGCTATTTGCTTTTAGGACAATGTACAATTAATAAACAAGCTCAGATCAGGTCACCACCAACATAACGTTGGAAAATAGTTCAGAAAACATAAGGGTTTATGAAATGATTGTTCAGCAGTTGTGAAATAACAATTTTATTTCCTCAAAAGTTAAGCGTGACCTACCATCTTTTACAAGTTTGATCGTGAATCATTTATCAGAACTTCATATTCAAAGAAAGCAGGCTCCTGCATTATGACATCACCACAAACACTTACTTATACCCACGAAATCACACACACAACACTCTGTGATAAGGAGACTGTCTTTTCTGGTTTTCACTGTCTGCTTTACCACTAGCATAGTCACTGTTCTCAACTGTTTTAGGACACTGCACTATGCAGAATATGCACGTTGCAACATACCACACAAAGCAAACACCTCTCCTTTCCGACTCGACTCCCCTCATTCGCCAAAGCTCTCCAGTCACAGAGATGTCGCCTACTGGCCCCTCTATACTTACAAAGTGTTTACAAGAATCCTGGACAACAGGCTTAAAAAATTCACGAATGTAACTGAATCCGATTATGAGTCTTTAAAAGGAAAAAGTACAACTCATCCTTTGTTTACTATAGGAGAATTCCAAGACAAGGAAATAAAAGTCTATATCATGTATTCACAGATTTGGGAAAGGTTTATAAAGAATACTGTAAGTTCTAGTGCTTCAACAGGAAAGGAATTACTGAAAAGATCATCAATAGGATAAAGAAAATGTAAAATTGTTTTTTTTAACATCAGTGAGTATACATTACATAAGTGAGCAAATCAAGGATGGTGGCAGAAGGGAACTCCTGTTTGCCGATGACTTAGTAATCATAGCTGACACTGAAGATGACCTACAACAGTGTCTCAGGCTGTGGAAAGAAAAATTAGAAAAAGGTGTGATGTTCAACACAAAGCAGACTAAAGTACTGGTTAGCAGCAAACAAAATTGTAAACTAACAACAAGGGCACCAAGGGGATAATGCTGACCCAGGTAGATACATCTAGATATCTGGGTGGAATAACATGAGCAGAAGGAAACTTGATCGAGCAAATGGGATAGCTGGAGTGATATGTGAAAAGAGGATGACTAAAAACCTGAAAGTAAAAATATATATGATTATGGTAAGCCTGGTTATCCTTTATGGGTCAGAAACATGGGCTTTGTTCAAAACTAGTGTAAGCCCATGATCACTTTGGCATATCGTCACGGGTCTAAAACAGTTCCAGTTTTTAAGGTCAAAGAGTATGACAGGTTGACCTGATCTGACCAAACACAAACTTGACCTATGTTTCAACCTTAGGGAGAATAAAATCTCTTGAGCATGGAGAACTTAAAAGTATTAAACACAAACAGAGACAATCACATTTTGTATAATTGTTTCAAATGTTCTACACTCATATTTGCTGAAATACCAACTTGACTTGTATTTGACCCTTAAAGTACATATAACAAGGAAGAATAAGAAAACTAAACTTATCATTCAGCACAGAAGAGGGAAGGATGACCACCACAAAAAATAAACATTAATACACTTTTCCACATTTTGAAATAAAACTGAATTATGTATATATAGATGAGAAATATGGTAACAGAATTGGATATACACACTGAGACCTACCACATAACCAAAACCAGAGATGAATAAGGTAGTAATTGTGATGATCGGGATGATGGGAGGAGATACAGACGGGAAAGTATAAATACTGCAAATATTGCAAAAGTAATGGACGAAAATAAAAAACGGGTAAGAATATTTGGAAATAATGAAAATTGGGAGGAATAAACATCAACTGGTTAGCCTTTGCAGATGGCTTTAGAATTGTAACAGAAAATATGTAGGAAGCAATCAAACAGATCAACTGCCTAGAAAGGATCGCTAACAGGACAGAGCTGAAGATCCTAAAAGTCAAAACAAAATTCTGTCAAATATGGACCAACATTTTTCGAGTGTAAACAAATTAAGGTAGGAAGGCTTGATTTAGTTCAAAGATTTAGGTAAACATAATATAACATACTTTCAGACTGCAGAAGTTGCCAATAACCAACAGACCATGTATCAAAGAGGTAGGAAACGTAAGTGCCACTGGGTGTTCATTTTAGAGAAATGCAAAAAAAAAAAAAAAAAAAAAAAATGAACAATGATATTGCACTAAATATTGCAATAAGGTTGGTGATTTTTTAGGAGGAAACTGTGCAAGAATAAACAGGAAAGCAAAGACCACCACACAGATAAAGGAGTGGCACAACAGCTTCAGACACAGCCACTCAGTGGGGAGTGGAGCACATTCTGGCAGGACCTCAACAACTAGGAATGAGACCTTCTCTCAGAAACTAAGAACCTAAGTGACACAGGATCGTTAACTCTCGTTCAGAGAACTAGCAGAAAACATACAGAGACCTGGATGCCAACAGTGCTGTCTTTCTCGGTCACTGCTCAACTCTGTTACATCTGCCCCAGCAGCACTGTGACCACTCATTCCTTCTGTCAGCGGAGACTCTACATACTCACCACCAGGCATTATTAGGAACATTGCAATGCACTAAACAAATCAATGAATCATTAAGATATGCAACATTATTGTACAATGACACATTAAGGGGTTTTACCATCACTTCAATACGATATTTCATAATCTCTCTACTATAATAATGTTATAATAGTTCTTACTGTTTAAGAATGAGATTAACAATCATACCTTTCTGGAATATATGGCAACAAAACATCTTCTTGAACATCATCTTTTGAGGTATCATTCTGTAAGAATCAGTAAAATATAATATTAACAGGCTACTTTCACATCACCAGAAATAAAACTAGGATAAATAAATATTGAAATAAATACAAAATTTGCGAATATGTAAAAAAAAAAAAAACTACAACAACAATATAATAATAATTGAACCCTTACTGACAACTGAAGAACCAGTTACTATCAATGAACTTTTAACATCAAAAACTTCATGACACCAAAAGCAGATATAAATTATTAAATAAACTTTCACAACTTCTTCCAAGATGTAAGAAATGGAAGTAAGTTTGGAACAATTCAACACATTATCATTTATGTCTGTCTACAGATTTTAATTTTGTATATAAAAGGTACTATGGTTTGGAAGAGACTATATTTGCCTCTTCCAGCCAAAATATCACCACTGAAGGTGGATGAATCAGAAACAATTAATAGCATCGAGGATAAAGAATGAAATAGGAAACCACTGTATTAATGATCTAAACTGGTATCCCCAAGCCATTTAATCCTCAAAAATTTCATATAGACTCATAGCTTCTTCCTGTCCAAAATATTCCAAAAGTAAAATATTCCCCTAATCAGGTCTCAAGATATGGCTACTCAGAAATGAGTCATTATGCTGGATATAAACATTCTACAAGTCAGAGCGTGGAATGTTAGAAGTCAGAATAGAGCATGTAGAAAATTTTAGAAGTGACTATTTAATTAGATGTCGTTGGGATTAGTAAGATTCAGTGCAAAAATACAAAGTATTTCCAGTTTTGGGAACACAGAACTATCAGTAGAGCTACTGGAGTGGTATTTATGTTAAGTTCAAGACCGAAAAAACGACCATTTAACAAAACAAACAAAATAAAAAAAAAGAACACAACAAATAGTGGTTTCTTAAAAACAAACACAAAACATTGTGGCTTATCAGTATCCAACTCTTTGTTTTCACGATGAATCGGTCCAGGCTGCATTTAGTATATAATACTCTTCTTACCCACCGCATTACAAGGCTCTAAAAAAAAGTATGAAAGGCATCATGTGTGGAGAATGTGACCTGGATCAGATGCGAACTTCATCTTTTTGAGTTAGCCACAATGGGTTCTGGCTGTTTTTTGTAAATGCCATAATGCGAATAACGTGTCAAGAAACCATAATGCATAATGGTCATTTTTTTTTCACTCAATGAGCGTCTTTCAGCCTAACATTTACAGTAAACAAGATGGTAAGGAAACAGGTTCTTTTATAGATAATTTAGTGACTGGATTAGTTTGATGATGGTAGAAACTAAGCCTGCTCAAACCACATTAGTACAGGTGTATATGTCAATAACATAGAAAGATCTTATGAAAATACTGATATGTGATGAAATTGAAGAACTAATCCAATATATGGAGGAAAAGTATCTAATAATCACAAATGACTGGAATGCATTTTTTTTGCTTGGGCTTTACTGCCTCGTGGACAGGCAAGGTCATTAGAGGTGGGATGGGATTGGGGCAAGGAAGAGCAAGGAATTCGGCCATGGCCTATTTGAAGGAAGCATCCCGAGTGATGTGGGGAAACCATGGAAAACACAAATCTGGATGCACGGATAGGGATTCGAACCGGCGTCCTCCCAAATGTGAGGCTGGAGTGTTAACCACTTCACCAACCATTGCTCAGTCCCCTTAGAGAAGAAGGAATGTAAAGATTATTCAAACTAATATCAAGCAGTTACAAAACAGGGCAGATTTCAACTGATTTTAATAAAAGTATCATCTTTACAATTTCAAAAAGAGCACCAGCTGATAAATATGAGAATGATATCACTATAAGTCTAGCACATTCTTCGAACTAACTAACCAGAATAATACAAAGAAAGAATAGAAGAAGAGACTGTAGGCAAAGATCATTTTCAGTTTAGGATAAACTGTGGTGCAAGAGAAGCAATTCTGGGACTAGACTCCAAATCCTTGGAACAATATACTCAGAATCTTGTCTGTCCCATGGTTTGTTACTCATAACTAGGCTGTCTCTTGGCTATAGCAGAAATAACAAACAATTCAAATAAAATACCAAAGTGTTATGGCGATGCTGATGGAATTAAAATGATGCAAGCTTTCTGGCACTTTTTTACTATCAGCATAATATATTGAAAATATCATCACCGGTGTATGGAGGAATATCCCCTGTGATGTGACAGATGAAATAAGTTTGAAAGAATAATAACTTTTCAGGAGAATCTGATTGAAAGATATGGTAAACTGAGGAAAATGTTACTATAAATACACAGTATATTCAAAGTGTATAAAAACAGGATCATAATATGGATTTAAATTCTATAGTATAAGAGAAACATTTTCTCCTCTTTTGAAAAAGTAATTAGCATCTTAATACTTTAAGTCTAATTTATTTTCAAGCATTAGGCCATTGCATTAGAGTAATAGGAATTATGGCTAAAGGTACACACTGCAAATTTGATTCAAATTATTATAATAGAACCACGTTTGATACTTCCAAAGAATATGATTAATTTTAAACTGCTAGTATCCACAATCCTTGAAAACAGATATAGTTTTGTTACCATTTCATCTTTTTCATTTAATTTATTTTTTAATATTGGTTTATGTTAGCGACTATTGAAAATAGGAGCCAGATTAAATTTGCCACTAAACAACTAGGATATAGAGTGACATTGAAATATTCCTTCCTTGTTTTTATGTTTCCAATTCTGCTACAAAAACATTAAATAATATCGTTGCAATACTGCTGTAGTCAGTCGCAAGATGTATTATTTTCAAGCAGTAATTCCATTGTAATACAGCCAGGACCATTATTTTCAAACCGAAATTAGGTTGTAAAACAGCCTGCACCAGCATAAAACCTTTAAATGTACTTCAGAAAGAATTTCTAGCGGAGTTTTGCATTTGACCACTGCAGGCGGAATCACGATCTCCAGTAATCCCATTTGCAGTTGTTGTCTATATAGCCTCCAATATGATAAGTTGACAAAGAGTGGTAAAATTAAAAAATCATGTAGAAAACTCAGTCAAATAAATGGTTAAGAAGAAAGGTATAATAGTTTTTCCATATGGTGTTTCTATCCATAATTTAGCTATTACTGAAACAGTGTTGAAGACAATATTATTAAAAATATGTAATCAAAAATATTTTTTTTTACTTATGGCTTTACGCCTCATCACGTTGAGGTTATCAGAGGCGGGTAATAACCAGAAAGATGGCTGACAGTAAAATATGATATTTGTAGGATAGTCATGCAGTTTGATTCACAAGTAGCAATTAATCATGGTATACTGAAGTAATCATGTTGTCATGCACACCTTCTACTGTAGTTTAATCCAAATATTGTGAAAATATTTAAAATTTACATGATAAATACTGCCACTCAAATAAATGGCTCTCTAGGCATGTTCATACTGCAAGACATTAGCACTGGGTACTTTGGAAGAAAAACAATATTGACATCACTAATTCCATTCTAGTGCCAATGATATGGAAGTAAATACTGAGCTTTGCTTCAGGTACACGTGGGTAATGGTTAAAAGTTATATGGTAGTATACAGAATGAAAAGGTGAAAAAGTATTTAATATTGCAAATTAGTTGAAGCTAATTTCATCAGTGAACAGGTCACTAACAAACACAAATTGTTCGTCCCAGGAAGCATTTGTTGCTGCGACAGAAGTAGGGTGCAGACTATGCAGTGTACTCACACCACTCAGGTAATATCTAGATTGGGATACCGCTATAACCATTTACCATCTCGCGGTGTAAACACTTCCGGATGGAGAGAGTATGTTTCTGTGTGTGACATATTCAGCCTTCGATCGATTTGTGAATACACGTTAGGCCATAGAACATAACTAATACTAATAATAATAAAAAATTATGGATTCAAAAACTTAAAGAAAATTATTTCTTGCACAATTAACAATATTATTAAAATTTTAACAATATTCCAAACTGATAATTGTAACATTTCATAACATTCGTTCCTGTAACGTTAATGATATTAATCACAATTCCATTGAATTTAATTTGATTCCTTTCTTCGATATTTCCACACGTGATTGAAATTGCTATTAAAATCATTCATATGTATGGACCATACTAACAGAGATAGATACGATTTGGAAATTAGGTATCTGCACTATCGTGTGCGGCTGTTACATTTCACTACGGTCAAGGCTGCATTAAGATGTAAATGACAGTAACAGTGATAGATCCGACACAGAAATTAGGTATCCACAATAAGGCGTTCGATAGTTACGTTTCAGTGAGGTTCAGGCTGCATCAAAACTTCATCACTACTGAATTTATTTCTGTAATACTGGAGCAAAATTAACGATTCCATGATATCGAACATATTAGTGATGGACTGAAGGCCCCGTTAATGACATTTGAAGCTGCACACAGAATGTATGCATCACATTCAGCAACATAGTGATGTCACACTCTCTCCATCCGGAAGTGTTTATATCACGAGGCGGTAAGTGGTTGCAGTCATATCCCAATCTGGATATTACTCCACCACTCATGAAAAAAAAATTGAATCCTTCAGTGAGATCACAAAATCTTCAAGTCGTAACAGAAACGACTGTTACTGCTGAATGAAACCTACCTAAAATCTGTATACCTATATATTTAACAGATCTTAGTTTCAGAAAATATTGCATGCAAATAGTTACAATATTCACATTTGACTGAAAATAAATTTAAAGTTTATATATATATATGCCAAAGTACTTAATTTGTTAATTATTTTACTGTGTTTGCTTTATGTCCCATGCCATGTTATTTGCTGCAAAATGTATTTTAGTAAACCAAGAATAACATCTCTGAAAAACATACCTCCTCTTAATATCACATGAGTAAATAATTTATCAGGAAACTAGTGATGGTATTGCTACAAGCAATAAAAAAATACAAGCTGATATAAAATAACCGATTAATTAGGAAACAATTTCATTTTCTTCAGCGTTCTTTGCACTATTCAACACATAATAATACAATGCATTGTCAGAACTATACATCTAATTATATATCCCTTCCAAACTATTACACTTTCGGATAGGTTCAATGCACACTACGCCACACACCTTCAGTGAATCACGAATAATAATAATAATTAGATTTGACTTAAACAAGATGGGGCAGGACATACAAGGGAAAAAATAGCAGATGACAAAGAGTTGATCACCTCAACAGCTTCAGCCATATTACTGATCAGATTAAATAAATACAGACCATACAGCTTGATAGTAATCACTGTACAGCACATGCAAAGTAAATGGCAACACAAACCACATAAACACCAAGTGCGGCCAAAACATGTGGAAAAGAGTCTTGAATCGCTAAATAAAGATGTATTGTAATGGAAAACTAGATTAGTAGAAACAATCAAATTCAGCGCAATTAAATCCTTCAAAACAGCATTCGTAGTGCTGTAAAGCAATTTACTGATACGCCTCAAATGATGAAACACGACATATCAAGGCGAACGACGTATATCAAATCTAAAAATTCATACACACAACAACAACTACAGCTGAACTTAAATTAGTTAATAGAGAAAATAAGCTGACTTACGACTGTTTAATGTACACCCCATTAGCATTACACACTTTTTCAATGAGTGAATCGACAGACACTTATTCTCTGAATTGTAATAAGCAATTCACGTACTAAATGTCTCCACAAATATTTGAAAGAAAGAAATATACCTCCTGTTTAATGTGTGCCACTTGTAATGTCTCCATATCACTTTTTTTTACTCGTCTTTACACCGTATTACAAAACAATACAACACAGCTTGAATCAGCTGATAGGAATAACAAATGCAGAGATACTTAACGCCGAGCAGGAAACATTCCCCACTAATCAGAATTGTGAGTTTACTTTCGCTAATGTATTCTACTCGATAAAAGCGCTTATGATAAAATACTGGTATCTGCTTAGTAATTTTATCATTTGTTTGATGTACAGTTATTTTCTTTAAGCAAAGATTACTGAAGGAATATAAAATTAAAATTCGCGAAAGTAGTGTGGAAAGGGGGTGGGAGGGCGGAAATTTAACACTGGAAGGATATAAGATAACCATGAAGAAAACAATAATAAAAATTTAATAATAATGCCAACGGTGTATGCGCCACTTCGCAATTGAATTGATTACTTTAGTAGCCTACTCTTCATTACATATTTATAATTTATTATAATCTGATATTTGGCAAAATTATACTCTGTTACGTGACTTTTTAGGTGATATACATTTGAGAAAGTAATCATACCACATTTACCAATTTCGGAATATTTATCTCTTAAGGGTACACTTTTTATTTTAACACTGGTAACTGGGAATGGAATGTTTCGTTTCGAACACGCAGTATATTTGTATTCAAACCGTTGGATAACAGTTGTGTGTTTTATACGTTGTGTATTTGATGTTGCTGTGATAGTTGGTAATACTGCTTATTCCTCTGTCCAGACAACAGTAGGAGGCGCATGGAGGAAGGAATAATATGGAGACGACGCAAGAGACCTTTACCACGCATGGGAGTGAAGCAGGCCGGTGGAGGAGTGGGGGGGCATGGCCGGAGTGGTGGGGGCTTGACCGCTTCCCAACAAACACGGGGAATATGTACAAACACCACAAGGGGACTCTAGGATAAACGTGACGCCGCAATCTGGTGATGGATTATTATGTAACTCGATGAGACAAATAAAAAATGAAGAATAAAATTTTTTGATATCCTGCTTAGTTTTCGAGATATTCTGCCTCAAATGTGAAATGGTTTTGGTTGAAATTCAGAAGAAAAAATTATTCAAAGTCAAATTTTATGATGAATTTTTATTTAAAAAGACGAGACAAATAAAAAATAAAGAGTAAAATTTTTCGATATTTCACCTAGTTCTCGAGATATACTGTCTCAAAAGTGAGGGTCTTGAGTTGAAATGCAGAAGAAAAATTTCGCAAAAGTCAAATTTAATGATGGATTCTTATGTAACACGACGAAAAAACTCGATAATAAGGAATAAATGTTTTCGATATCTTGCTTAGTTTGGGGGATATACAACATCCAAATTGAGGGGTTTAGGTTTGGATGCAGGCTGGACCAAAAATTAATTCTGTCAAAGCCACAATGATTACATGGTTGACATGCAGAATGGATATTTCAGTTTTATTACTACCACTTGTGGTTAGTCTGAAATGTGTCCTAGACCAGAAAAAAAGTAAGAGGACCCACTCTAGGGATGAGCAACCCAGACATTTTGTAGGCTGGTACCAGAAATACAATGTTTATTCAGTCACCTTAATGAACATTCTCTTGATCAAGATGTGTTGTCTAATTTCACAGCCCTACTTATTAGGACAATTGTAAAAAAATTATCTCTCAGTTAGATTTAGATACGGTGGGGGGGGGGGGGAGAATGATGTACAAAAAAAAAAGAGACTAAATTAGAAACACATTCCCCAAATTGATTTTGTTCAAAGGCCAATAACTTCTTTATTTATGAAGCCCATTTTTATTTCTGCATGAACCTGTTTCGACATAAATAGATGAGAAAGATTTCAAAATCGGTAAAAATAGGTATAGACGTATTTACAAACAGAAACAAGTCTTATATGAAGCTTTAAAAATAACCTAAGTCAATGGCCTGAAATAGCTATTTAAAAAATTAATAAAACTCACAGCTTCTCACATAACAGTTAACTTCATCATCCATTGTCAGTATAATCAGAAACGTGACGAAAGAAATCGTAATAGTAAATTCACTGAATCGCGAAGTAAAACACGCCCCTTTAAATCTCATTTTAAACACTCGTTAAAAAATAATGCTAGTCTATTATGTGCAAAATAGCAAGTTTGCTGATTTTCTACACTACACCAAGAAAAATTTGAGAACAAAGTCATCCCATTGAGAGCTATGACTAAATATTTACAGACGTGATGCAAAGTTTGCGGTGTCTACCGCTCACTTCAACAACGATAATTACAATTCAACTTACTTATGAAATGATGTTCCAGGTTCTTTCCTGTCTGGCCTATTTGTGCAACCGTACGCAACACAAGTTGGCATTTTTAAACACTTATACACAATACTAAATGAAATAATCACTGCATCTACCACAATGTGAACACCTTAATTGTTGGGAAGCGCCATATGGTCGCTGCCGGTGCTGCCACCATGCGGGAGAGTTTAGTGCTTGCTTCACCGATTTAACGTCACTTCTCCTCCGTATAATTCCTTCCTCCATGAGGAGGCGGTATGGAGACAGTTAATGCCATCCGTGTTAAACAAGAGGTGGGTTTACTAGTCTGTTGTTAGCCGTGTGGTATATGTGGTGTATCTTATTTATTAACCTGTATAACTGGAATCAGGTGATGTTCACCATGTATTTAAGTATGTCAGTTGAAACATAAAAATAAATTGCTTTGAAAAAGTAATGTATATTCCATACAGTTTTGAATATGTATGTTTTTTAGCTCATACAGAACTTTACTTTCCACTTTAATGGAGTGATATCTAAACTTTTTCAGTACTGTACAGAAAACGAAGACACATTCACGTCTTATTTGTTTTGGAACTCACATTGTTCACTGGAATCCCATTTGCTTAGAATGTGTTGAAAAGTGATGTATGTGAAGCTGTTTTATTATTTACGTTTATTTGAGTAACAATTTGTTCTAAATAACAGCTCTTGGGGGCACTAATCCCCAGTTGTCCGATCTTTGTTTTCTTGAATGCCTCGCCCTCCTTTTTTAGTTAGTTCTGCCAGAATGTTACAAATTTGGCATCTATAGAACATACTGGCACTGACTTGGAAATTGTTCTCATAATTTGAGAAAAGTAGAAAAAAGAAAATAATTTTTTGCTGAACATGTCTGTTGTGACCGGTGATTTCACATCATTTAGTGTCCTCTTATTGCTTACACCTGGTGCCAGCACAAATGTAACAACAATTTTTTTTACATTTCTACTATTGTGCTTGTGGGAAGGTATATGATGTATATATTGTTAAAATAATCAGTTATGTTTACTCTAAATAACACAGTTGTAATGATGGTATGAAACTCCTTGCCTTCATGATTTTGTTGTTAAATATAATAATGAGAGATAATGTAAAAACTGTATACTAACGTTAGGATGTTAAGATAGGTTATGGAGATTTAGAAAATCTTTTTGGTCTTAGATGAATATCACATACAAATTTTCACGTACAAGATGGTGGATTAACTTTCAACTGCAGACAGTGTCGGGCAGAAATAAAATTTGAAAGCCAGAATTCAGCTATAAAGAAAGCTGTGTGGGTAAATTGGCACCATGGCTTGTAGTCTACCACGATTAGTACAAATGTCTTATTTTCTATTCATTACTGAAGCCATAAGTATTAGGGTTGTGTGATTTTTTTTTTTTTTTTTTTTTTTTTTTTTTTTTTTTTTTTTTTTTTTTTTTTACTCTAGCCTATTTCAATGAAAATTTGTTTCAATACTGTAGATTTCATTTTTGGTAATGGTTTAATTTGTTTTTGTGCGTGGTACCATTTTACATCTTTGTGTGTTTGACATTTGTAAAGCAAGATCACGTGAGCCCTGTCTAGATTTCTCTTTCACTCTCTCTGGCTGAAATAAGCGTATCTTACGGTAAACCATTGCTTTGTGTCATTGACCTGGCCAAAGATGGAAAAACTTGGCAATGGTTTAATGTTTGAGTGTATGATCTTCTATTATTATTATTATTATTTTTGTCCTGTATTTTGAAGGTAGGATTATATATCAGATGTAGAGCTCTGTATTTGCTTCAATATCTTTGACTCCTTCATTGAGACAGTGTTATCTGCATAATCTTCTGACTAATTTACCTCCCGAGGAGAGAATCGTTTCCAGCAGGGTCTCTCGTAGTGGGCTATACGAGCCTATGGGTGTTTGGCAGTTGATTGTAGGGGGCTCGCGACAAGACTTGCATTACGGCAGCTGACTGGCTGTCTTGCAATTGCAACAGGCATGATTGTTCACGTGCTACTAATCATTCCATTCGTCACTTCATTCATAATTTTTTGATCGTAGTTATTCTTTCCTCCATGTTACTGAAATACATATTTTTTATTAAGGCAAAATGTGTTATTACTTACTTGTGTGAGCATGGATTTTCATACCTGGTCAAGATAAAAATGAAATACAGGAATTGACTGAAGCCTAAGTCTGAATTGAGATTGAAATTGAGCAAAATTGACTTGGATTGCAACAAAAAACAAGCCTATCTATCACCTTAATTATTTAATTACAAGCTGCTATTTGTTACTATTGTTTTAATAAAATTCTTATGTTTTTATAATAAAATCCAAGTTTTTTTTCCAGGAGGTTTGCCTTTGCTAGGGAAATTTAATAGAATTTCATGGAGCTGTAAGTTTGAGAATCTTGGCTTGCATGTTCAAGACTGATTGCGGCACCATTTATAATTTATCATTATTTTGAAAAAAAAAAAATTCATAGTTTGTGATCTGCTCAGTCTGCCAGCTAAGCTAGGCTGTGCTTACTTTTGTATTGCTTACTTAATTCTTGCCCTGCTGATCAATGTAGCCCTTAAGACTACATAATTTAGTCTTCCTACTATCTCTTCATGTTTCTCAGTGTATATTATTAATAACCTTGATTACCAAGGCTACTATAAAATAAATATATTAGAGTGATGTTAATCTCTCAGGTACCCAGCTGAATGGTGTCCTGGAAACACTACGACACCATCTAGCTGGACACCCGAGAGCATCACACTGCATTGTTAAGCTGGGAAAGTCTCCACCCACACATGACATTACAACCAGCTACCCTCCATCAAAACTTGTCTTCCATGCTCTGTTCATCATAATGTGTGCTGTACTGCATGTCTCTATACAATTTTTTTTTATTAATAACTTGTTCTGATAACCAGAAATCTCAATGAAGTCTTGGCAGATTACTTTTTCTAATGGACAAGGTGTCCTATCCTTATTAATGAAAGAAATTAACACTTGTTTGAGACTGACTTATTGCAAGGACCAGTTTAATTCATCCACCCTCCACTATCTCTCTCTCTCTCCCCTAGCTGACTCATGGATGCTGCCCTTCAACTTGTCCTACAAATTTAATTGTATTTATGAAAAAGTTACAACACTGCAGTTGTATCGCAGGTCTCTCTTGCTCAGTAGTTTCAATTAAAGCATGATCTTGGCCAACTGGTGGCAGGGATGATACCCTCATGACCTAACCTGCTTATAAGAAAAATTTTAGAGAAAAAACTGTTGAATTGGCTCTGTGATTCTGATGAGTTTTGATGTAGTTTTCATCTGAATATATAACAGAAACACCTGCTCCTTGTTGCCTTCAGCAACTTCTATTCCTAAATTTTAACTGACTTTGCTTTTATATCATTATCTCTAATATATAATAATATTTCTATATTTAAAGGGATCTGGTACACTTGTACGAACACCAAACACTCTGTCCTCCAAATTATTACTCTGACCATTCCTACTCTTTCAGTTTAGAACAATGATTCCCTTACAGCCTAACCAATCCCTCCCATGCTGCCTGAGATATCTGTCACATCGCCTAGTATTCACTTAACCTAATGTAACGTAATTATGTACAGATGGTTGTGACTGCTCCTTAGTGGGAGAGCTGAGTAATTTCTGTGACTACCATTCTACCCAAACTCTTCTATTTTGAACTGGAATAACTACAAATTCTCACCCTCAGTCACCAATAATCATCCAAATATTAATACAGTTAAATTACTGTTTTCACTTTGGCCTCTAATTCAGGAGGACACCGGTTCGAATCCCCGTCCGGTCATCCAGATTTGGGTTTTCAGTGGTTTCCCCAAATCACTCCAATCTATTGCTGGGATGCTTCCTTCAAAAGACCATGGACAAATTCATTCCCATTCCTTGCCCCCAGTCCCATCCCACCTCTAATGACCTCAGATGTCAACGAGGCATAAAGCCATAAGGAAAAAAAATTATTGCAGAAAGTTTAATAATTTACAAAACTGGGTAAAACTGTGGGAAGGTGGTAGGAAAAGATTATAAAATTCTTCATTTACTGGGGAGGATGATAAGCTAAGGACTTGGGTCACAAAATTTTGGTCAGATAATTGCTTGAATATGATAGTGTAGTTTGGAGCCAACATTTCGGGAGTCACTTACAGGAGTTGGAGAGCATACAAAGAAGGAAAAGCTGGATTTGTTTCTAGAAAATACCGCAGAATCATCTCGGTAACTTTTATGATGAAGGAGCTGGATTGATAGTAATTGAAAGCCAGAAAGGTGAAGAGAGTGCTGGAAGTGTACAACACATGTATGTTGGTGATCATGCTTGGAAGGATATTGGTCAAAGAAGCAGCGAAAGATGGCCATAGACAGAAGCTGGCACTCCATTTCATATATGACGAAGTGGAAAAATTTCTTTTGTGGGTCAGGGATTTGAATAAATTACCAGTGGAGGTGATGAATAATGTACTAAAAACTCTAAAGGAATTTAAAATTAAAGTTTGTAATAGTGGAGAGGAATTTGAATGCTCAAAGTGCATAAGATAATAACAGTAATAATAATAATACTAAGTAAGGTGTAATTAGATTAGGGAGAATGTGCTTCATCGTAATTATTTATTGAATCCAGTTCAGTCTAGAATATCTATTTGAGCATGATACAATCTAGCTGATACCTACCTCTATCCTCTGCATTTTTGGAGAGTTTATATATTTTGTGCACAATTCTTAAATAGTATGTGAACTACAATGAGTTTAGGTTTTTCACAAAATTCTAACAATCTGTTTTCTCGCTCGTTTTTTTCTCCTTAATCTAAACTTCCTTCAGTATTATCCTCTTTTCTTTCTTTCACTACTGTCTTCCAGTCACCTATGATAATTAGATTGCTACCCTACCCATAATGGATTAATTCTTCAGTGTCAATATATATTCATCATCTTCCTGTGACATTAGCATATGCAACTGTACTACCTTAGTTTGAGCAGTCTTAGTTTGTACTATCATCAAAATATTTCCGTTGGTAACTGTGTATAATAACTCAACTGTTTCCCTTATCTCTTGTTTATTATAAATCCTATACCAGTGACTCTACTGACAGCTTGTGTGCTAATTATTCTGTTTCCCTGACCAGAGATCTTGTTAATCCTTCCATTTAATCTCACTAATCCCATCTCTGATCTTCTTGTGCTTTTCAAACTTGTAACATTCCACCTTCTAAATCGTAGAATATTTCTGTTCATTCTGATGACTCCTACCCAAGCAGTCGCCACCCAGTTATCTGATTGTGGTCTATTTTATATGTGGATCATTTTACCTAGCAAGAAGTGATCATTCTATAAGCAATTTGAGAGGATTACATGGCTTCATGATACCCTTTGGATCTTTAATACATTGGGTTCCTGTTGCCTTCTGTATTCCCGTCATGTTGATCATTTCTTATTTGGGTGGAAGATGCTAATCTAATCTCTCCCAAAGTCTGACACCCGTTCTCATTGAATATGTGTGTCGTAAATTAAAATTTATAGAGAGACAGAAAAGGGAATGTGCTAACTTATTTAAACTTGTGAATTATAGAAGTAGTTCTAGAATTTAAGTTCATTTAGTAATTTATATATTTTTAGGTGGCATAATTAATATTCATGAAGTTTTTGATATTAACAGTTCATCAAAAGTAACTGCTTCTTCAGTTGTCTCAGTAATAGTTTTATTATTTCATTGATATTGTAGCTATATATCTATGTTTATACTGGTTGTATTGTTAGAGATGTGAAACTAGGATTCTAATATTACATCCTGCTGTTCCTTACAGAAAGTTGTCTCAGAAGACACTGCTGAAGATGAATTCTTGTCGCCGCATATTTCAGACAGGTATGACCATTAGCTTCATTCTTAGTCAGAAAGAACAGTTTTAATATTATTGTAATTGAGAAATTACTAAGCTTCAGGTAGAATTGATGGCAAAACCAAATGTATGATCTGGTTTCACTGTACAATTATGTTGAATATCTATGTAACTAGCTTATTTGTTTAGTATATGGCTATTTATTCATATTTTTTTTTATATAAGAAAACCTTATCTTCTTCAAAACACTCTCCTTTACAACTGATATATTTATCCCACTGGTGCTTCTACTGTTTGAAACATTTTCTGTAGTCATCTTTAGAAATGGCTGACATCTCCTTCCTCTTTTTTTTTTGTTGACCACTTCAATGTTGTCAAGTAGGTGTCTTTTCATGAGAGGAAATGAGAAAAAGTCTCACGGTGCCAGGTCAGGCGAGTAAGGTGCGTGGGGCAGTGGAACCATGCCATTTAAACTGCCTAACAGAGACAGCTGTGTGTGCAGGTGCATTGTCTTGGTGGAAGAATCAGTCTCCTGTTTGCCACAAATCTGGTCTCTTTTGAGGAACACTATTGCATAATCTTCTTAAAACTTCCAAATAAAAGGTTTTACTGACGGTCTGATGTAGCGCAACAAACTCTGAATGAACCATGCAAGCAAAGAGCTTTGTTTTGATGTTTTATTTGACTTGATGATATTTTTTCGCACGGGATGACAATGACGTATTCCATTGACTTGACTGTTGCTTTGTTTCTGGGTAGTAACCATAATACCATTACTCGTCACCCATAAATAACATTTGACAGAAAATCTGGATCAATTTCAAGCTGTTGTTTTAAAGCACTGCATTTTTCAACTCGACATTCGTTTTGATTGTCAGTCAGAGCCTGAGGAACAAACTTGGCAGCAGTACTTTTCATTCCCAAATCTTTGGTAAAAATTCACTCAACTGAGGTCCAAGGTAACCCATTGATATCTGAGAGTTGATCATTTGTCTGCAGATGGTTTGAGAGCACAAGCTCTCGAATTTTTCAACATTTTTGTCGATGCAGGCAGTTCATGGATGTCCAGAATGAGGTTTGTCATCAGTCAACATGTCACCTTTTTTAAACCGAGCGAAACACTTGTATACTTGAGTTTTTCCCATAGCGTCATATTTGTAGGCTGTTTTTAACATTAAAACATTTTCAACAGCATTTTTACTGGGTAGAAAACAAAATTTCACAGCTGCAAGTAATTCACTTAAACTTGCCATCATCAGAAACGTAACAATAACAAAACAGTGCTAGCAAAAACAATCACTGCAGATCAACAGAACAAGCAAGGGCAACAACACAGATGGCACTGAACTGACAAAGAGTTGTACCATAAACGCCTAGTGGCAGAAGCACGTACTACATGAGTTCTACCCACGGCAATGCTATTCCGGTTATTTTTGGGTACCCCTCATCTATATGGTGGTAATGGTATAGAGTCACAATTGGGATGGATGTAAAAGAATTAGGGAATGAGCTAGAAAAATGTCATTGTTGGTATGTAGTTCTCTGATTGTGATTCGATGATCTTGCATCACCAGGGTCATCAGTTTCTCAAAGGCAATCTCATTTCTAGTTGTTGAGGCCCTGCCAGAATGTGCTTCATAATCTATAGAGTGGTTGTGTTTGTAGCTGTTGTATCTCTCTTTTTCTGTGTGGTGCTCTTTGCTTTCTCCCCGTAGTCCTATTTAATCTTGTGGGTCATTTCCTGTTACAAATCACTAACATTTAAGCAATATTTAATGCAATAGCTTGTTTCATTTTTTATGCTATCTTTGACCTCGATATTACAGATATTGCCACCTCTGGCATTTACTCTAACACTATCTCTGACCAACTGACGGACTACACTTTCCCCCATATCTTGATCGATGGTAACTATCCCGAAACTTTCATTTCTCCCATTGGAATTTTCACTCATTTCCCCACCAGAAAATATTTCAGCATCCATTTTAACTACTTCCCCGCACTGTCCTTCCATTATGGTGATGAATTAACTAAACAAAATAACAAAAAAAAAATTCTCGTAAATTACTACGCTACTCAGTATAGTCCCGCCAAAGCAAAACGACGATACAACATTTGAAATTTTGACACAAAATCATACAATGCAGTATTTATTCAATCCTGCTAAAAAATATATAAATGAGCTCAGAAACTCAACCAGACATTACTTACTGTACCACTCTTTGATTGTAATACTACGACATGCATTCAATAACAGTCTCAATATAGCCGTACTGAAAACTTGCAAAAATAATAGACATACACATATATACAAATTGCTTATCAGATACTCAATATGCTCAAATCCCCCCTATTTAAATGATGTTAATTATCTTTATTTAATTATCTAAAGGCCATCACAGTATTAATTACTAACTTAAACAACTTTTAACTACTTACAAATGCTTTGTATTACAATCACGCGCTTGCCGACAGTTTCAATAACTTTTACGTTAGCTAATTTGATTTCTTATTACTTTTTTTTTTTACTGTTTTAAACAATTTTATTTTTAATTAAGCTGCTTACTATTCAATGTTCAGTCACTTTTCACCTTTATCGTAAGAAATTTTCCGAACAAAAAATTACAAAGTTATTATCTCTGCTGCCGTTATTTTGGTGAACTGTTATCCCGTCCCATAAAATATATTGTTCATGACTTGCCAATTCCCGCAATGTCTTCTTCTGCACGGCTGAACTCCGACTGCTTAATGTTCCACAATCCGTAAAAAACAGTGTGTTAATTTACACTGTAATATCCTGGATTACAGGGTCGCCATTTCTGCGAGGTATCCTCTTTGTACGTCGATAATTTAAGAAATGCTGTTTGGCCTTACCAATCCTTCCAGGTTCTTTTGCAATCTGATCGATAATCGATAGCACATTCCGGACGATATGTGTGGCCCCAGGATATCGTCTCACAAGTTTTTCTGCTATCACCTCACAGATTAAATTTAGTTATACCTACTCTTCTCTGTAAAATCAAAGTATTTGTTGTTTTATAACAACTGCTATTTATTAACATAACTTAATTAATTCAAATATTTATAGTTCTCGTTGATACAACATAAAATCTCACATATATCCAACATCTGCTTCTCCTTGGCTAAAAAGAAAACACCACCATTCCAGCCTGCCAACTTCAACATAACAAAAAATATTATAAAAACTTAAAATTACTCATTTTCACTTACTACTATACTGTGCGGCCTTTTATTAAAATAAATACATTCCTTTATTGTTTAAGTTGTAAAATTATTATTATTTAAATGTCTGATGAAGTGGGATCTCATAATATGTCTCGTATATGGAACTGTAATTGGTTTTCAATATATCATACGCCAGTATGTTGCTTAAGTCATAATTTTTTAGTGCATATCCTCAGTGAAGGATCTAAATTTTTTTCTATTTGCAGGGCAACCATTAGAGTTCATCAAAACCTAGTTCAGTGTCATGACCAAGAGGATACTGGTGTGGTAGAAAACACATCTGCTACGAGGCCACTGCAGTTTGTGTGTGCTAAATGTATGCAAGTTTACAATGCAAGGGATTTGCTGATCAGACATGTGTTCTGCCATGACTCACTTGTAAATACTCCATGGTATATTTGTGAACAGTGTGGTTTCATTTTCTCAGATCTGTCCACATTGTGTGCCCATATGCCTTATCATAACAGTGAAAATACATCAAAGCAAGAAATAGAATTGCTAGTTGTGTGTGCTATTTGTGCACAGGTATTTTTATCTTGGAGTTCTCTGACAAAACATGTATTTAACCATGTCACAGCTGTTTCCTGCCCATCATATGTCTGTATGCATTGCAGACAAATATTCAAAAATTTGACTAGGCTTCATCTGCACCAGGACTCCACACATCCTCCTTCCTCATTTTTACAAACGAGGTAAGATTGAGTCTTGCTATTTTAAATTCTAGATAATGCTTATTCTTTTCAGTTATACGTTTTATTTTATATATTCTTTGATTGATATCAATGTATATTAGAACAAAACTATGTTTCATTATTGGAACAATGGCTAGAGGCTATGGTACATATAAATACACGCAACTTGCGAAACCTCCCACGTAATATACCAGTTAACATACAATCACTGCCTGGTTTCATAAAAACGTTTGACCCCAAATCCATTTTCCATAAGAACAAATGTGTTTCGGAGATGAAATTGAACTTCACGAGTGATGTGCAGTGGGGCCCCATCTTGCATGAAAACGGTCGAGTTCAATTCATCTTTCTCCTGTTGGCCGGGTATGACATGCTGGTGAAGCATGTTGCAGAAACGCTGGGCAGTGACACTGCATGTCTTTGGTCCTCGAGTGCCAACCTGTTCAAATAAGGATGGGCCCAACGAGGAACATAGCCGTGAAGCCACACCATACATCGACACCTTCACCATACAGAGGAACTTCATGCACAGTGACTGGAGGTGAAGGTCCCATACTCGGAAATTCTGTGTGTCCACCTCACCCGTCACAGAAAAATGTGCTCGTCTATCTATAGGATGGTCCAGGGCCAGCCCTGTTCAACTTCAATCTATGCCATAAAGGGGAGAGCAAATTCAACATGACATCGTATGTCCTGTGGTGCAATCTGCTGTACAATACGGATACCATTTGAGGATGGTTCGAAGCAACTTACATACAGGAGACAGCGGGATGTTCAACTGTTGTGACACAGCACATGCACCACTCGACGATCGGTAATTGCACAAAGTTTTGTCTGCCATAGCAACCGCGATTGCATCAACCACCTGTGGTGCAACCTGCGTCATCCTCTTCCCGGAGCGACGACCAGTTCTCCAGTCGATTCCAACTTTTTCATCATGCTCGACACATCAGGTGGTGAAAGAGGACCCTTCCACAATCCTTTCAGCCAGCAATATTCTTGAAGTACAGCAGCAGCATTACTGTTGTTTTGATAATAAAGGTTCACCAGTAATGCCCTGCTCCTTTTGTCCAAGCACATGTTGACACATTAACATGTGAAGTGCGACTTATCAGGAAGTTATTGAATGTTTGCTACACAGATGTCCAAACTGAAAATTATTGATTAACTATTGTACTGCATAATGGAAGTAATATGAATTGCAAATAATGATATTAAACCTGACATAGTGATTCTATAAGTGGAGAATTTCCCAGCGTATCGATGCAACAAAAACTTCTCGGGTGTCCAGCCGGATGGTGGTGTAAAAACACGACGTTTCAACAGCTGACTCTGATGTCTTCATTAGGTGTCGTGTAGTTGTTCATTATTAGTGTTATCCGATGAGAGCGTAGCAGATCCTCACTAGCAAATGACACCAGTCAGGCGCCGCAGCGGACTGCGGATTAAGTCAGCGGTCACAGCTAATCAGAAGTGGGCACAACAGCATCTCGGACTGCCAGCACATCTGGGCAGGAAGCAGCAAGTGGTGCCAGTGGTGGCCGCAGTGGGCCGCATATAAAGCCAACACTCTCGACCAAACAGAGTGAGCGGGCCATACACTTGAAGGTATGAAGGAGGTTCGTTGGGGGGCCAAGCCAATTGAGGCAGAGACAATCAGCTGAGAACAACTACAAGATACCTGATGAAGACAGCAGAGTTAGCTGTCGAAACGTCGTGTTTTTACACCATCATCCGGCTGGTCATCCGAGAAGATTTTGTTGCACAGTGATTCTAGTTTGTGTATGGTGTTTATGTCATTTGAACATTAAATCTTACATATACAAGAGGATGATAGTATATCTGAGATTAACAGACATTAACACCGTTTGATCAATCACGATAAAAGTTCACATATGCATTTATTTTTATAGAGTATTTTTATGAAAGCAAAAAATTCAAAAAACCACTCCACCCAGTTTACAACGCTTAATTTTTATACAAAACTACTTTTTCATCCTATTTTCTTCGAACCTTATACACAGATACTTTAAAATAAAGAGAAAACTGCCTGTCCCCCCTTAACACCTTCTTAATTTTTATCAATGTTCTTCACAAAGCTACAGTCAACACTTTTTGAGAGATCACAATAAAAATTAGCATACATATGTATTTTGTCATGGAGAAGTTTTCTAACTAACAAAAACTACTTCCTTTTACACCTATTAATTCTTATGCAAACCCACAATTTTTATCTGATTTTGATGGAACTTTGCATATATACTTTAAAACAAAGAGATAACTACCAGTCTACATTAGTTTTACAAAAACCAAATCTCTCTCCCTCTTTCCATCCCTTAATTATTGTCAATATTCTTTATACAATCCAATTTTGAAGGAATTTCAAACGCATATACTTTATAACAAGTAGGAAAATACTGTCTACATTAGGTTTAGAAAAGCTCAACCACTTTACCCCCACCCATTTTTCTTTATAGAAACCTACAGTTTTAAATCCCACCAAATATATCAGATTTTTTAAGTTATACCAGAATATTTATAAAATAAATGTGTCATATATACATATGATTTTAGCTGGTACCCTATTCTTAAACATTGTGAAAACCCATGAAAAATCCGTATTTTCTCCATGATGCTGGAACTAATGAATATATTCCAAATTTATGTATGTCATATGTATTAATGCGTGGATACGATATGTTTTGACTATCGAGCAGAAAGTTGAACAGATAACAAGTTTGGGATGAAATCAGCCTATAACAAAATATAAACTGACATTTTGTTTTGCAGCATCCAATTCACTGTGTCCTGAGAATTGTTTAGGTATATCAATGTTTAGTTTACTTCTGAAAATGGCTGGTGCCAAATAATAAAACTTGGTAC
>JARYHS010005134.1:0-14257 GCA_031002005.1 Vandiemenella viatica
TTAGAAGCGTTTGAGATGTGGATGTGGAGGAGGATGGAGAGGATAAGCTGGCTGGATAAAATGTTGAAGTGCTGGACAGGGTTAGTGAAAGGAGAAAATTACTCCAAGTAATAAAAGAGAGAAAGAAGAACTGGATGGGACACTTGTTGAGAGGGGAGTGCCTGATAAAAGACGCATTAGAAGGTCTAGTTTGTGGGAGGAGAATAAGAGGAAGAAGGAGGTGCAAAATTATAGATAACATCAAGGAACATGGCAACTACATGGATCTTAAGAGAAAAACAGAAGATAGAAGAGCATAGAGAGCAGCCAAGTGAAAACCTACCCGCGGGCAGAAAACTGATGATGATGATTGTGAAATGATCCAACAGTTCACTGTTTCTTTGTGGTGGCATATTGAAATCTAAAACAACAGAGCACTTCTACAACACCCAACACACATTTGAGAAATGTTAGTAAAAAGCGTATCAGTAATTAAAAATGTAATAACCAATCATGATGCTATATGCGGGAGTGAGAAATTGAGGGTTGTAGAAGAATTAAAGCTTTTGGGTAAAGTAATAGAAGAGATTAGGAGAAACAGAAAGGAAATAAATGAAAGATGAAGAAGAGCATAAGAATTCGACAGGAATGTGCTGAGGCTAGTCTGCAAGAGGGAAGTGCCGTACAAGCGCAAAAGAATTATTTGCAGGACTTAATTTGTGCTAATTCTAACAGACGGTTCCGAATCATGTGCATTGAAAGAAAAAGATGTTAGTAGAAACGAGACCAAAGAGATGAAGTTGATCGCAACGCGACTGAACAAAATGGCGGAATAAGAATGTGTGGAAGGCAGTTGAAGAGGAACTTGTAGTTGACATGTTGAAAGATCAAGACCTCAATGGTGCATACACATCAAGAAAATGAATAATGAAAATTTGCTGAGAGAATGCATAACTTGAAATTGGAAGGAGAGAGTTGTTAATGGATATTACGGGATAGGTGGATTAAAGGTAATAGTAATTAGTGTGTAAGACAGAGGAACAAATTGGACTCCAGTGGAAGAGGAAGACAAGAGATGAAGAAGAGAACTTTATTCCTTGCATACACGCACAAAGATTGGAAACTGTAAATGTTGATGTTTACGAATAATTATACAGGGCGTTCGCCGGAAAACGCTACCCTCCCAGTCTGTTGCCGTCGGCAACTTGCTCGGTCAGTCCAGCCAGCAGTTTCCGCCACACGGCACCGTGAATCACCGCACTGTTTAACACCTCCGCTGCCCCAACAGTGCAGTGCAGTGACCCTTACATTGTTAAGAACGGTTTCTTTGCATTGTAGATAGTTTGTGACTTCAGTCTCTTATTAATCAGTGTTGTGAATAAACGTTTGTTTGCGGTTTGGCTGGTTTGGGGCTTCATACTCTTATTAATCTGTACCGTGTTTGAGTGTGAGTAAAATTATGGTACGTTACAGTTTGCAACAAAGAATATTTCTCTACGATACATATGTGAAGAAGAAGTCGTTTAAAAAGTGTCGCAGTAAATTTCGTCGCGAATTTCCTGGCGCTTTACTGCCAGCTAAATCAACAATTCTGCGTCTGGTTAAAAAAGTAAGAGAAACGGGTTCATTTTTTAAAAAAAAAGAGACTGTCGGTCAACCGTATTCTCACAGAGGAGAAAATTGACGATATCGCTTTTCGACTAGAACAGTCACCCAAAAAATCATTAAGTCAGTTAGGGCAGCGTGTGTCTCGAAATATGTTCAGAAGATGTGAAATGTGCATTACACAAGAGGGTCAACACTTCCAGCATCTTTTATAAGGTAAGCTAATGAATTACGTCACATTTAAATGCTTAGCACACAAGTTTATGAAGTTTATGAAGCGTAATTATTATGAAATAGTCCGCGGCCGACGGTCGAACAATGCCGGAAACTGACCGCTCGCTCGCCGGGAGCAGTTTCTTCCTTGTAGCGCTAACAGTGGGTTGCGTTTCCCGGCGAACGCCCTGTATAAATGATATAAAATAAAATAAATATATCTAACAGTATCAAACATAATTGTAATTTAGTTGCCATTTCATTACCCTCCAATCAACTAATTAAGTATGTATGAAAAAAAATTCTTATGGTTTTACACCTTGTCGACGTCGATGTCCTTAGGGGCAGTGAATGGAAATGAATTCGACCATGGTCTATTGAGGGACCCATCCCGGCTTTCACCAGGAGTGATTTAGCTAAACCACGGAAATCTGGATTGTCGTCTTTCCGAATGCGAGGCCAGAGTATTAATTCGTTTGCATAAAATAAAATAAATTGTTCATGTATTTTAACTACATGAGATTGGCTTATAAATGTATGGTATTTTTTCTGTTTACTATGTGGGACTATTTGAATGAGTGTCTAAAACGTAATGTGAGCTAAATTTATTGCAATACCTACCATTGTAATTAAATAACATTAATATCTTATGTTGTACAAGCCACCGTAATTGAACGTGTTTTCGATGTTTTAAAAATATATTTATTTTACTCAATGTAATATGAAAAGCTACAAAATTCTTTTGAATTTCCACTTAACATAATTCCTATTTAGTTTCAAGAATTTTTAAGTAAGTTTAAATTATTTTGTATAGTGATCGATTGTTTCAACCATTCTCAGACATTATGAAAACAGCTGGAGGCACGTTTTTTCTTTTTACGTTGAGAATTTTCCATTTTGATTATAAAATAATGCTCCAAGAGCAGCCAGCAGAATCGCACGGAATTATGACAGCAGGAAAAGAGTCTGGTATTAATTTTAAACCTGTTTCTGCAATAAAGAGATATTAAATGTATCATCTGCTTTCTCATTTAAAGCTAACCTTCATCAAAATGGGGAAAGTTAAAAACTCTAGAGGGAGTAATACGCAGCTTGCAACTCCAAAAGTTTAATAATATTACACTGCTTTAAAATTCCGAGTAACATATCTCAATTCTTATTTAACACGTAAAGCATTCCACAGCACAAAACCAGGCCATAATATACAGACCAATAAAACAGTACTTCCTGGTTTTAATTAACCATATATATTTAATAATTATTGTAGGTATCTGCTAGTAGTTAGTGATTAAGAAACAATTTTTCAGTAATAAACTTGTCTTTAAACGGAACTGTAAGGCAATAGCACAGTAAAAGACATTGGACCCTTCAAAACACAGATTTTAAGTTGGAGCTGTAATGAACGTTTGAATGGAACAAAATAAATAGTGCGCACCCAGTGCTGTGGGTAAGCGGTAACTTTCTGGCCTTGTATTTCGGAGAACGTGGTTTCAGATCCCCGTTCAGCCATCCAGGTTTCGGTTTTTCCTGCTTTCCCGAAACGGGCCTCCATTAATTACGAGAGGTGAAATAGGGGGGGGGGGGGGCCGGCGAAATCTCACGAAAACTCACCAAGGGGGAGGGGTGGAGATGGCGTCTCACGTGAGGTTTTAAAAATCTTACCGGAGTGTACAGTTTTTTTTTTTTAACCGCCCTTGGAAGAGCGTGAGACCTAAAATAAAAAAAGAGATCGATAGAAGGGGGAGATAGGTCTCCGTCAAAATCTCACGTCATTTTAGAGGGGGGGGGGGATGTCCGACCAGATCTCATGAGGTCTCACCTGAGAAGGGGGCGGGGGGAGGGAGGTCCGGAATTCCGGAAAAAACACCTCACGTCATTAATGGACGCCCCCAAATTGCACCAGGAGGACTCCTGGATGGTACCTTCAAAAAGCCATGGCCAAATTCCTTCCCTTTTCAACCTTGTTTCCTTTCCCGCCTCTAATGACGAGGCGTAAACCCATAAACAAAACAAAAAGCATGCGAGATGTAAACAGCTCCACCTCCTTTTCTGTCACAAACTCCGGCCGCCCGCTACCGGTGTAACGCATTACATAGGCTCACCCAGACACGTTCCATTCCGGATACGCGTCAGATGTGGATTCGATTTTACATCCGTCATTACCGGAATTGAAGCGGGTCCGCGGAACCGCATCCCTCCACACCTACTAACCCTACCTCTTGAAATACAGTTTGGTGAAGAGTTTGTAAGGCATAATGAACTGAAGAAATTACTTTTTCCTCATAAGAAAAATGGGATATAGAAAAAATTGTAAACGGCAGCAATGCATTAAAGACGAGGGAGACTTGTGATGTTTATGTCTAACTCTTTCTGTACAGTAATTTATTCCTTTTTCTTTTAGTAAATAATTAATTTGATATTCATCATATGTGTTTAATAATGTTTCGATTACAATAATTATAATTAATTGTAATAAAAGGGTTCCACAGATTGTAGTAGGTGTGGTGAACGGGTTACTAATAGTATTTCAGCTTGTAAGTCTTGTAATAATGTATCTTTGGCTGAGCCAGCGCGGGAAGGCTCGCGCATGAGCTCCGCCAAGTTGCATTTGTGGAGATTATAATGTGTGTAATGTTGAGGTAGTGATTCAAGAGTATTAAACTAATTGTCAGAATTAATGGAACTATATTAAGAAATCCTTAATATCATGAGTGTAACTGCTAGTGCGGTATCAATTAAGTGCTGGTAATTGAAAGTAAGAGCTGTGCGGCTTACAGTGTTAGAGGTAGTCAGAGGGCAAATTACCCACAACACGCCGTGTAATTGGGAGCACGTAACGATAAACAATTACCTCCCAATTAGCAGCCTGCATACTGTATTGAAAAATAGCTTTAAAATTATTTGTTTGAAGTTATTTTTTAACAAATAATATAGTCACGTCTTTTCTCGTTCAAACAATTGTTTTTATCCTTTCCCGCGTATTATACAGCAAATAGTATATTACATCCCAGCAGAAAACAGAATACCTGGAAGACAAGCTAAATGACGGAGAGTGATCGTAACAGATCACTACCCTAATACTGTAAAGTAAGATGATGCTATTGTTATGTTGTTGGTAACTTACGACCACTGAACCAAAAGCAATGAGGAAGCAGGTACCTGGGGAATATCTGATCCCATTTGGAGTCAGTCCAATCGATTTTTCTGAATAATTTGATATTACCCCCGATTCAAATAAACAGCAATTGTGATGGAAGCATGCCTGTTCCCCACGTCTCCACACCCCTTCCCTTCCACCTCCCCCATCCAAAAAAGAAACAACAACAATAGCAACAACAACAACAACAACAACAACAACAACAAGGATACTCTTACTGTAATTGCCTATTTATTTATTTTTTATTTTATTTGGCCTGATGCACCAAATGGCACTATACAGCCATCAGCTATTTATACAGATAATTGGCATTGTACAGTCGGGGACAGAATTCGCGAGACCCCTCGCCTTTCGGGTATGCTTCGTACTAGACACGACTGCCTCATGGGACAGCATAACTGGTAGGTGGTACACTAAATTCATGACAAAAATAGACCTCTCATACCCAGCACTTTACCCAAGACTAACAAAAATGAGCTCGCGCGCGAGAGACTCGCAGACGCTCAGAGGCAAAGTTCGGAGTTCTACAATTAAAATAATCACGAGTATCCCCATTTTAGTCATAATAACTATTTAATTAATAAAATAGATTCTTATAGAAGAATGATACCGCTTTTTTCGAAATTTTTATAGCCACTGCATATTTTTTTTTTTTTTTTTTTAATAAACGGTTGACAGTTCGCTAACAAACGAAATTACATGATGAATACTGAAACGAATCGCTAAATTACGCACGGATAAAAATTTGTGAAACCAGTAAAAGAGTTTGAATGGACTTAGTCACACGTTCTAGCGCTGCAGCGTTATCGAACTGTCTGTGACAAGCGTAGAAAGAGCATTTACGAAAGTACGCAAATGTTCAACTAAAACACGAAGTATAAATTAGTTATTTCTGCATATTTCAGGAGTTCGGAATAAGAATACCTTATTTTTTTTTTCACCATAACATATTTAGAACGTAAGAGTAACTTGATCGTAGTAGTTACAGTTTCAGTAGTAATAATAATAATTACTAAGAGTAAATCCGTCTGCAATCTGAATGAGCGGTTTCAGATTTTAAAGCTGAAAGAATGGAAGTAGGAAACTTTTCATGTCTCCCTTTGTTTCTCCCTAGCACTGATACTTCTTGCCTTCCAAACCAGATGGGTTGTAGATAACAATCTTGCCTGGCATTCGGCAGGACGCGGATTCAAGCCCCGTAGGTCATCCAATTTCAGTTTGCCCTGGTTTCCATAAATCTCTCTAGCTGAACTCCGGTAAAGTTCCTTCAAAAAGCCGTAGCAGAAACTATTTCGTGACTGTAGTTTCCAATATTCTCATAATTCAAATCACATTGGCGTCGAAAGGGAAGAAGAAGAAGAACCGAATATGGTGAATTTTTGGTAACACTGTGAGGTGGCTTCCAGGAGGACGTGGGTTCGAATACCCTTCCGGTCTTTCAGATTTGAGTTTTCGATGGTTTCACCAAAATCACTCCAACTGAATGCCTGGGAGATCTCATCAAAAAATACCACGGCCGAATTACTTCACGTTGCTTACCACCGAGTCCTTACCGGATCTAACTTCCTCGACGACGACAAGCCATAAAAAACAGGCCAAAAAAATGATATAAACCTTAAAAATATCACCAAATTACAGTCAGTTATCAAGCTTAAAGACAAAAGCTATTAATACTTCTCCAAACCATAATTTTTAATAGCAAATTCAGGAGATTGTCTTATCAATGTAAAGGAAGATGTTGTGGAAGTAAAGGTATCTAAATACAAACAAAAGTTGAAACTCCGAAATAATATGAGATGGAAACCCAATATCAGCAAACCCAAATTTGACGTCGAAGACACAACGAACCAAGTTATCTTCTTTTAAAAATAAAAGCACCTGCAGAGATGCTGACAGGTATTATGCCGAAAATGAATAAAAAGGGTTCACATGAAATATTTTGCAGTTACGAGGTCATAAAATGGATGAAAGTGTTGTAACAACGCTTTATTCATAATTATGTATTCGTCTTTAAAATTATTTTAGAAAACTAGTCTTTCTGCTTTCGAAGCATATTGAAAATGTTCCATCTCGTACTATTTGCATGACGGAATTATTCATTAATATTGTGTATTGATCGTAGATTTAAAAAAAAACTTCAAGCATACCTTACGGGAAATTGATCTAATTCGATCTTTAGATTTAAATATTTTGGTCTGTACTCTGGTAAAAGAATGTGGAAACGTGATTGCAATCACGATGGCTAACACAAATGTTAAATCCACTGTGCTTCAGACACTTCCGGGAGCGATTTTCCTCAATTTACCTGCTCTGTATTTATCCCTGATCGTTGTATCTGACACAGCTGAAGAGAGGAAATCATCATATGAGAACAGAACATATATATGTTACGAACCATCGTTTTCTGAACTTATCAACAACATAAAGTAATATAGCCATAGTTGTTATCCAAGACGCGGAAATGTTCGATCCACTACAGATTTCAGAATTATGTTTATTCAGATGTTCCACATAGCAACCACAGGGACGTAGTTGTAAGTTTTCAGATAAGTATGATTAACCTATTATGTATCCACAATATTCCACTTTATAAAGAAAACTCCTATTTTCTCCAATACACACACAACCGATTTAGAAATTTCAGCAGCATAAGAAGTTTTCGAACATCGATAATTGTTTGAGTAACTAATATAAATCTTTTCTCACTGCTGTCTCTCTAAGTATAAACATTCAAGATAGACTTCATGGTGAGAATAATTATGTAGCAGGCTCAATTCCCTGTTCGGGTATCCAGATTTAAGTTTTCCATGGTTTCACAAAATCAGTCGAGACGAACGCTTCGAGGGTTCATTCAAAGGAAATGGCCGAAATCCTTCCCAGTTTTGTCTCCAATCCACTCCCATCTCTAATGACCTAGATGTAAACGAGGCGAAAGCCTTAAGAACAAAACAGAGACAAGTAACACATGAACGAATGTGTGGTTTTCAGAGGAGAAATTTAAATTCCTCAGACTATCGATCGGCGCTTACACAACTGCCAAAGCTAAAATTGAAATATAGAGCAAATATGATCCTTTGAATTCGGAATACCGTATTCACAAATATGTGATGCTACACGAAAGGCAGATGTTTCGTTCATCAACACTTTTTCATCGACTTCTGAAGAGTTTAATTTGTATAAATCATATAAACATTCTTAGTTGCTAGGTGGGTTTAGGGTTCATAGTCAATTCTTGTTACATTAATTTGCATCGCATCACGTCTCCTAGTGTTTAACATCTATTCACACGCCAATATGAAATATTTAATGTGCCATTATCACTACGTAATAATCCCAAATTAGCAGTATTAGTGTCGGAAAATTGAATAGTTACGATATTTCAATTGCGTATTTATTCGTCAAGACTAATGAATGAAGATGCAATTCTATCTTGGGTACTATGACAAACGATTCGCGAAGTAGTAATACAAGGAAATACACATCGTTTGTGCTAGAAGACTTCCTCGTCCTCTGCGCCACTTGTTTTCAAACTTCAGTCTGCGACAGTGTGTTTCGTTGCACCAACGAAAATTAATCATTTAAGTGACGCTGATAAGCGGGCAATTATTGCTCTCCATGAAGAAGGGCGTTCAAACAGTTCAGTAGCTACAACCTTGGGGATTCACGTGGCAAGGGAGATACGGAGATATGAAGACGAAGGAAATGTCTCAGAGCGGGCCCACACAGGCAGGCGCTCGACGAAAAACAACAACTGACAGATCAAAAACTGTTAGACTTTGCTGTAGCTACCCTTTTTTTAAGTGCGAGCCAGACGTGATGCGATTAAGGAGTCCCTTAATCTTCACATCTTATAATGCAGCCAGGAGTCCTGATTAATGGAGACATATCGTCTTCAGTGTTGAGAAGGTGTTTACGAAGGGATCTGGGGATAATGTGATGGTGTACCGTCCACGTGGAGGCAGATTTGGCCAACGCTAGAAGTGGTAGCGTATCTGTTTCCGTCTGGGCGTGGATTTCTGCTGCAGGTTGTGGGAGGTGGGTGGTTGTCTCAATTCCACAGCCTACATATCTATTCTGGAGAACGTGATGTTGCCATCTGTGATTCAGAGATTTCCGGAAGGGCATATAATGTTCCACCATGACAGGTCACCAGTCCACCGGTCTCGTCTAGATCAGAGGGGATTCCTCGAGCACCACGAAGTGTTGCAATTTGATTGGCTACCCAAGGGCGCTGATATGCAGAATTATAAAAGAAAAGGAGGATGTGATGACGACCCGGCGCCAAGTGTTAGTTGCCATTTATGGCGCATGGAAAGAACTGGCAGAAAATCGTGGTTATATTTCACCACTCAGTAGTTCCATGAATAGTGGAATCCGTGCTGTTATCGATAAGGAGCGAGACTGGACAAGATATTTAAAGCTAACTCCATGTATTTTTTTACTTCTCCATAACTATCCTGCCACACCTCTTTTCCGGCATTCAGCGATCTTATCCCTGTATTACATCCTGATCCGTTTCCAAACATCATTTTTCCCTTCTTACTCTCCCCGTCACCATAGATATCTAGGCAGAGTACAGGTCTCTAAAGAAGAAGGAACTTCCAACCGTTCGTCGGTGGTGGCGTCGTTGGAAAGCCGACAGAGTAGTAAAATATGGTGTGGGAACTGAGACGAGGCTCTGTGGAAGCCTTTTTTTTTTTAATCCTCATCTTCATTTATTTTTAGCATCCTATATAAAATACTACACAGACGTTTATAAGACAAGCTTAACATTCAGTCCAATAAGATAGCAATATTTTACTCCAGGTTTCATTCTAATATTAGTTTCTGTAACATAAGTAACACCATTCAAACTCTTTTACTGGTTTCACAAATTTTTATCCGTGCGTAATTTAGCGATTCGTTTCAGTATTCATCATGTAATTTCGTTTGCTAGCGAACTGTCAACTGTTTATTAAAAAAAAAAAAAAAAAAAAATATGCAGTGGCTATAAAAATTTCGAAAAAAGCGGTATCATTCTTCTATAAGAATCTATTTTATTAATTAAATAGTTATTATGACTAAAATGGGGATACTCGTGATTATTTTAATTGTAGAACTCCGAATTTTGCCTCTGAGCGTCTGCGAGTCTCTCGCGCGCGAGCTCATTTTTGTTAGTCTTGGGTAAAGTGCTGGGTATGAGAGGTCTATTTTGTCATGAATTTAGTGTACCACCTACCAGTTATGCTGTCCCATGAGGCAGTCGTGTCTAGAACAAAGCATACCCGAAAGGCGAGGGTTCTCGCGAATTCTGTCCCCGACTGTACAATTGAGTAAAACATTGTACGGGTAAACAAGTTATTTTACATAAATCAAGAATTTTACATCAACTGGAATAATCAAATAAATACATACATTAATATATATCTCTCGGGTTTCCAGCCGCGTTAAGATGTCACATTTGTGGGAGGTTTCGAAGGCGTCCTTCTCTGCCTTCATTCGGCCGCAGCAGTGAGAAATTTGCGACGTGCAAGCCTTGCTTTGGTAAAGGAACGTATTCGTTTTATGAGACAAGCTTTGAACCGGATTGGCAAGACGCTGCTATCGTGTCATCTTTACCTTGCAAATGCATTATCTGTGGATGCCTGGGAGTGGGTAGATGGCAGTACTACAGCGTATAGTTTCTTGCTGCAACAACGTGTGTCGGCCAGACAATGTTCGAAATTTGAGCGGATTTCAACGAATTTTTCCACGAAGCCACATGTTTCAGTGCGAACTATTGTCAACCTATCGGCCAGAGAACTTGATCCTGCTACGTCATCTGTTTTATCGAAGGGCCTCAATTTTCCTCCGGTACCTAAATCTGTTCCTTATCGGGAGATAATCAATGGTGTGGAAATTGCAGTTCGCACGCTACCTGCGGAAGAAGCGGAGGAGATAAGGCGTTAAACATGCCAGGTGCTTTGTAAAGGTAAATTGCCTAAATCAAACATCTCAAGTGAAGAGAAGCGTGCGCTTCGTGAGTTGAAGAAAGACGAAAATATTGTTATTCTTCCAGCAGACAAGAGTAACTGTACGGTGGTTTTAAGCTAGGTGGACTATCATAGTAAAATTATGCAGCTTTTGGAGAACCAAGCATACAGGAAGATTAACCGAGACCCTACATCTAAGCTAACCAACTTGACTACGAAGCTGGTCCGCTCCTTAGAACTACCAGAAAAGACGACTCCAACCCCGTGCTCCTGTTCCTCCTAGGTTGTACGGTCTAACCAAAGTACATAAAGTATAAGTACCTATGCGACCTATTGTAAGTACAATTGATAGCCCTACGTAGTTTTTGGCTAAATACCTCAAAGATAATTTCAACCCAGTGGTAGGGAAGGCTCATCGCAATATTAGAAATTCCAGTGACTTTGTGGAAATCTTAGACAACATGAAGTTAGATCCTGGTGATTTAATGGTGAGCTTCGATGTGGTCTCTCTTTTTACTCGTGTTCCCTTGGTCGACTCCTTAGATCTGTTAAGGAGGTATTTTGATCAAAAAATGATTGATATTTTCCACCATGTGTTGACAACCACTTATTTTCAGTTTGAAGGAGAATATTACGAACAAGTGGACAGTGTAGCAATGGGTTCGCCGTTGTCTCCTGCCATTGCTTATTTCTTCATGGAATTTTTTGAAGAAGAGGCAATAAACCATGCACCACTCCAGACGAAGTGTTTTTATAGGTATGTCGATGACACCTTTGTGATTTGGCCCCATGGCAGAAACCGTCTTGACCAATTCCTTGCGTATCTCAATTCTATCCATGAAAATATTCAGTTCACGATGGAATTGGAGGAGGACGGTTGCCTGCCGTTTCTTGATGTGCTTGTTATTAAACGTGCCGATGGTTCGCTGGGACACACTGTGTATCGGAAGCCTACCCATACCGCCTTATATTTAAACGCCAACAGCTGACATCATCCGGCACAACGAAACTCTGTATTAACTACCTTGGTACACAGAGCACAAAGGATTGACATTTGGTTGAGAACGAAGGCAGAGAAGGACGCCTTCGAAACGTCCCACAAATCTGACAACTTAACACGTCTGGAAGCCCGAGAGAAATATATTAATATTCAACACCGTGAAAAATTACGATCGTAAATACATACATGTTTATAAAATCAAGCATTAGGATGACAAGTAAATAGAGTACTCTGTACCAACAGTAGATTTATCCGTCACAATGGAACAGCGCTATTATAAATTATTGAAGAGATTTCACAAATTTACTGTAGCTAAATTATTTGAGATATTGTTACAAAACTTTACAGTCATATATAAAAACTAAAAGTGTTTCGCAACAGCATTTCAAATTTCTGCCATTAGAGCACAGATATGAGCAGGAGATTGAGAAACAGAGGAAGCAATCCTGGTGGGGAGATGATAAGCGATTCCTGTCATCGCCTCCTCGTTCTTTCGGTCTTACGTGATGTGATTTTTTTGTGTGGGATTATTTAAAAGATTCAGTTTTTTTAAGCCCACAACAAATCTATCAGAACTGCGAGATGACATCAACAGTGCTTTTGAACAGATTGATATGAACATGTTGCACCTAGTATGACAAGATCTTGATTATCGACTTGCTATCTGCAAATTCAGTAAAACGACACGTAGAGAGCACTTCTAATATGTCAAAAACCCTTTTTGAGTTTTTTTTTATATGTCTATAAAGTTTGTGTCAATATGTGAAATAATATAGCTGCAATAAATCTGTGAAATCACTTCAGTCTTTTATGATAACCTTGTGTTTCTGTAAAGGTGTATTTACAAATCTAAAAAATTTGTTATTTAAATAACGATGGCTTTCTTCAGCCAGTCCTTGAACCTCTCGCCGTTGAACGCATCTTGAAAAAATTCGTACATTTGAGATCTTACGGTTGTGGTGGGTGCCTTGGTGGGCAAACCACGTTACAATTATCTTTCATACCTTTATGATTAATAATTGTGGATTTTAATCTTAATTTATTTATGAAGGAGTGGGAATTTATTACTTTTGCAAGAATCTCGACGTTAGTTGGAATTTAGGAAAAATTGTCACAATATGACATTTATTTTCTTATCACTGGCGATTACAAGTCTGAGCGAATTTACCGTTAACATTAACACAAATTGGCAAAATCATAAAAGCAACGCTCAGAGTTACAATTAGCCGTCATGGGCAAGCAAACAATTATATATTTACTTTTAAATATCTCAGAATCAAAATGCAAGAAATAATGACAACTGGAAACAATGAAAAATACAAGTTATGACTACCTCAGACAAAGGCATCATAATACTGTGACTTTACAGTTAAAAAAGAAAATCATGGGCGCCAGAATGAACAATATATCATTCGAAAATAACTAGTTCTGGCAAATTATGCCGCTAGCTCAGGGGTTTTTACAATTACAAAGTGAGAACATGGACCTATCCTCTCAAAGTCGCTTACGGGTTCTGTTTCACGGAATGCACAATCACATGGCTTGGTCGTAATCAATTACCATTGTAGTTCTGCGTCTGATGTCTGTGATGAGTGTAGCGGACCCACGATATGTGAGATTATCTCACAAGTCGGCTATAGGCATCTCTGGTCTGGCAATGCGCATCATCGCATTACCGGCTGAGTTGCGGTGATAACCTTGCTCCAGCAAGGCAAGCTGCGGTTAGCGAAAGAAGTCAACTTTCCAAGTCAACCTCAGACTGGTGCGATCGAAGTTAGAATCTAGAATGTCCAGCTCCTCGCTCTTCGGTCCACGAGGAAACTTCTCGCTCCGCCCATTTGTAGTCTCGAAGCTCACATACAACAAAAATTCCCAGGATTTTGAGTTATACGCTCATTTTGATTGGACCTTCAGGTCGGCACCTAATGTCACGTGATATCCTCGATATGTGATTTGGCCAAAGAATCCAACAGAGGTCGGACATATTCGGCTAAGTTCGCCGGGCGAGAGAACATTCGGGTTTCGGACGGCAGGCTTTTCCCGCTCGGTGAGTGACCCATCCCCAGGGAGCAGGGTGTGTGGTCTGGCAAATCCCAAATCCGCGACTTTGTGTCGCCAAGGCTCGGGAACACCAAGATTAGCTTCAAGCCTACATAGCTCAATAATTCTTGAATATTCGCTTTGCTACGATGCACTGTATAAGTTCACCATTTCATTACAGTCCTCACTTGGAATCTTGCGTACTTTATAAAATTACAACAAAAATCTATTCACGTGGTCGCCCAAGATTTATGTAAATTACTCTTATATTATTACATATATAATAAAAATGCACCTTGTAACGTGGCGACA